>RWGY01000045.1:8229372-8377379 GCA_007726485.1 Eragrostis curvula | reverse complement strand
TTAAATCCTGAAAACACATGTTTGTTTGAATAAGCCTGCAAATATCAAAACATACTCCAATCCAATCATATATGTTATTTTTTTAGGCTTTATGAACAGTTAACTTTTGTATAAGTTACGAGTAACTATAAGTTGAATTTTAAATAAGCCTGCCAATATTATGTATAATTCAACTCGTACAAAAATTAATTGTTTCAGTGAATTTTAAATAAGCCTATCAGTATTATTCAGTAGGTTGAATCTAAGGAATTTGCAGCACTAGTGTTTGATTTAATATATGCAGGTATGAAAATGAGGGTACGTTATGTTGAATTTTGTTTTATGAAGTTTGTGTGGACCAACAAGCTGGAAGATTTTTGGGCCACAAGAATGGAATAGAAGAAAGAATGTTGCGACTAGTTTCCAAATAATCGTATCATGTGGAATCTCAGTAGCATCGTAAGGGCGACTGCAATGTGTGCAATAGGCAATAAATAATCGGTAGTAAACATTTTGCAAACCGTAGCAGGGAAAATTTAGCTATTACCCGGTAATAGACAGAAAAAAATATTTGTTTCTCTCTCTTTTCGTGGATTCGCTACGCGGAGGAGGACGTGCGGTTGGAAGGAGGCTATTACTTTATATCCTGCTGACCCACCTTAATGCTGATAAACATTATGAAATGTAGAACAACTATTGTCGATTTGCTTGGAGCCCACCTAACTACCGGGTTGTAACATACATTGCCCTGCTTTAAGATTGAAGACCATGGAAGTCATCCCCACACTTTTACGAGACACTAGTGCCACAACATAATAGTAAAGTTCTGATGCTGGTGAGACTTCCGCCGTTCTCACCATTCTGGCCGACGCGTGTTCGACAGTCGTGAGGCCGCGTCGCCTCGACGCCGGCGTGGCCACCCTCCCCGGCGACCACGTCGGTGCCGTACGTCGGTGTCCATTGTGGGCCTTCACCACGTGCTGCTCCTGTTCCTCTGCCGGAGACGAGCACGTGCCCGGTCACCATTTTGAAGCCGTCCGGTTCATCCGCCATGGGAGGGATGGGGAGCGAGAAATCAATTTGAAATAAAATGACCTCTGACCTTAGGCTACCATTGTGCTTGCGTCGCTCTGCTCCACCATGCATGCCGTCGAGCTCGCTGCTCGAGCTGCCGCCTCCTTACCCCGAGCTTCGCGCTGCTGCATGAACACGCTCCGAGGCTGCAGCCCCGCGCCGCACGCGCCCCCTGCTCCCTCCCCTCCGCCGGCGCCCGCTGTCATCAACTGCCACCGCTGCTCCATGGAAGAGAGAGTAGAAGAGGAGCGTAGCTCACGCAGGAGAAAACGGAGGAAGAAGGTGCGTCCACGTCTCCAAGTTTGGAGATTTTCCAAAAGGATCTTTACATTATGTGTAATTTTACATTCCAAACATGAGTCTTTGGTAATTTTACAAAAAAAAACTTTAGCTTATGTGTATTCATATCTAAGTCAATGAAACTCAAACGGGCGCAGCGTAGCGCGCCTGATTTCCTAGTACTTACAGCCACACCACATCTCGATAGCACCATATTCCTACATGTAACCCTTCACTATTTCCACACCATTTCACTCATTATATTTGGCAAACATTCCAAACTTAAATGTTTTTTTCTAGTTATCTCTGTTGTTTTGGATATGTTTTCCATTTGCTTCCATCTATGTTGTTTGTGTATTTATTAATTCTTGAAATTAGGGGATACTCATGAAGGGTTACACGTTGTAGATTAGTGATACATTCGATGAAAGTATCACTAGGTTGGCAAGAATAATAGAAAAATGGAGGACGAATGAATTACGGTCTCAGTAACACCAATAACTTCCGGGCATCCATCCCTCTTAGGACTAGTGTTCAACCTCCTCTCCTCCGCTTCTTCCTACTCATCCTGCTGTGTCTTGACCGTTGCTCGCCCACCTCCTCTCCTTCCCCCGCCACCCATCCTCCTCCTCCTCCTCCTCCTCCTCTCGCTGGCGGCCAAGTTCTCATCCAACCAAACCATTGTGTCATAATAAACCTATAGCTTGCGAGTGGGACTTACCGTCCAACTTCTGTTGGTATCTAAGCATAAATATTGCATGACAAGAGAGACCAGGAAGGATATTCTTATCGCATTTTATAAAAGCCTAATGCACAAACAGTATTAAGACTCAATCATCGTGACAACACAAAGACTGCTGAAACATATGACAGGGTGCATCAGGTCATGCCACAGTTCAGGATTCTCATCCAACCAAACCGTTGTGTCATAAAAAACATTGTTTTTTTGTCTGAAAAAGAAGTTAATTCAGCGAGTTTTAGCATTTTAAAAGTTTAGAAGACAGAATAACAAAGCTAACAAAATTTATTTCATATTTTTTAACTGTATTTATTTTCTTATACATTTTAAAATTTATAGGCTGATTTAATATTTTATCGATAAATCTTTTCTTATTTTCTTTCTTTCTGAGAAAATAATTGTACCAAACATGTGGCAGGCACACAAGGGCTTAAAACTAGATCCTAGATTAGCCGCATGGATCCGAGTTGTTATGGTAGGAGCACTCGGTGGGCGGCATTATCGGTGGGCACCAATCTCATGTGCTCGAGATGGCAAGTCAATTTGTGGGTGTTGGAGTCCACTGCAATGACTAGAAGATGGTTGGCGTCGAGGACCAGGCACGAAGACACTTGGCGGTTGTGGGCCAGCAGAGTAGTATATGGTAAGGGAAGGGAGAAGGCGTGTGAGGTTCACCTTGGCATTGTGAAGCCTGTCCTTGAGCTTGTTTTAGAGGAGGCAGGCCAAAGGTAGGAGCTTGTCATCGAGCATGGAGAAAGAAGACACATGCACGATGATGGAATCAACTATTCCATGACGCGACGGTGTAGATTTGGTCCAAAATCGCAGAGGACAATAATGAGGTTAGGGGAAGCTAGATTGTTTCCTTGCCCATCCCTTTTTTTTTTGACCGAAGTCAGTAGGGGAAACCTAGATTTGGTCCAAAATCGCAGAGGACAATAATGAGGTTAGGGGAAGCTAGATTGTTTCCTTGCCCATCCCTTTTTTTTTTTACCGAAGTCAGTAGGGGAAACCCCAACCTATTTTTTTACTTTTGTTTTTTATTTTAGCCTGGTTATTCGCTCCCACGGGGAGTTGAACCCAGGTCTGCTAGATGCTACTCAGGTGCTCTGACCACTAGACTAGAGGCCCTTTCGCCCTTGCCCATCCCTTGGTGGAGTCACTTAGACAAGGACAAGCTTTAGTGGAGACACGGTGTTTTCTTGGCTTGTCGGCCATGCATGGAGGTTCGACGACAGGGAGGGGAAAAGGGGTGTGGGTGGGTGGAGCTAGAGTTTGCCGGTGAGGTCCCATTTATAGTGCAAAAAAAAAAGGCGAGGGAACTTACAACGAGAGGGGTGCAATTGGCCAGCGAGCAGTGGCCACACGACGATGAGCTGCTACCGAGCCCTATGGATGGAGGAGGAAGAGGCTCGGTGATACACAAACGAATGAATGGTGGGGCTCACATGCCTTATTGGCTTATGAAAAACTACTTCCCGAGCTCAGAAATTCATGGAAATGTTTCTGGTGACATATATTAGCATGATCTTCGACATTTATATGAGGTTCTGGTTAAGATGAGTTGTAGTAATTATTATTATTTTGAATGTAGTTATGTTGTAAATTTTCTTGATTTTGGATATTACAATCTTGGAAAAAATTCAAAATTCTATTTTACTTTACATAGTGCTGCAAAAATTTACAAGGTGAACTTCTATTGAAAGACCGCTATGAGCAAAGTGAAGGAAAACGGTATTAGGAATTGTGATTTATGTGTTATTCACATAGGGTGAAAGAGTGCCCTAGCTATGATAGGCCATTTGAAACTGCATTGGAGACTACTCGTCAACGCTGTCAGGGGGAATATGAAATTTAAGTAGAATTTTCATGTGGTAGACTCCCAAAAAACATTGCAAGTGGTTATATGATTCCCCCTCCCCCTGCCCCCCAATTTTTTTTTGCAAGTGGGTACATATTAAATTTCGAAGTGTATATCACTAATAACTAGGTAATTCTAAATTTAAACATGTCAGTTGCATGTAATCCAATTCAAAATTTATTTTTTTGCATATTGGTTGGCTCTTCAACTAGGTTTGGGCGCCAAAACTTTGGCCATGTTCTGTCATACTAAAGTGACACATAGGAATAGAAACACAATTCAAATTTTACTTGGCAGTTGGGCATAATTCAATTTTCAGTTTGAAATGTTCAGATGTAATCTATAATCTAACTTTTACCTAGTAACAACTATTTTAAAAAAGATGATTCCAATAAGAAACATAATGTTTCTCAAAAAGTATTGAAATCCACGAGTAGTCACTGCATGAAATTCTACATGTCCATATTAAGTATTTGTTTAAATTATGCATCAATAGATAAAAAGGGTTGTGCTATGCTGCCCGTCATACCCCATCAGTAGCCCAAGTCCTTTGACTTTTCAACATATGTTTGATGACTAGTTACTTGGGGTGGATAAAAAACTGAAGTACAAAATTTTGGTAGGAACTTGCACAATATTTTAGGCAACTTGGCTATCAAGAAATGATGTGGTTTGTAACAATACAAGAGCTTTTTCTCTCATGCAGGTGATATTCAGAGGAAAATACTAGATAAGGTTCTGGGCACTGTTGTAGAAGGAGGACGAGCGACCCCAATTCGCATGGGGCTGTCGTATGCTTGTGACTATATCAATGGAGATTTTTGCTAGCAATGGATGGTGTTTTAGTAATAGATTTGAGTTTTGATAAACTATGGCATCGGTTGTGAAGTCGTTTCAGTCATTATGGATGTTTATTTTTGGTGATGCAATAAGGAACAGCTACATGTGTTGATCGATACACATGCTAGAATATTGAAATATATTCCAATTTTTTTTAAAAAAAAAACCACTCCTACATTAGGCGCATACCACATGCAAGCTCCTATATGGAGAGCGATCTACGGATAGGCAGCTGCAGATCGGCTCACTATGTGTTGATCGATACACAGGCTAGAATATTGAAATATATTCCAATTTTTTTTTAAAAAAGCCACTCCTACATAGGCGCACACCACATGCAAGCTCCTATATGAAGAGCGATCTACGGATGTACATTCAACCTTTCAAAACAGTTGCCTCAATATTTTATTTCTTAAACATGTTTCAACATTATTTTTAAATTGTTTCAACATTTTTATTCAAACTATTGACCTAGTATAGATATGAATTGTTGACACAATAGAAATGAAATGTAGTACATCCAAAATTTGATGAAAAATAATTTTTAAAAGTTTCAAGAATAATACCAATATTATATGTCATTTTGAAAAATAATTTCAAAAAACGTACATGTTGGTTCAAACGGATTTAAAAACAGACATACGGTTTCGAATAAATCACATTTGAAGTTGAAAATTCGCACTCAATTACCTTCCAAGTATCTCACATTAATAGGAACGCGGCACGTGTCGCATTCAGAATGCTGCCCCGCCAGCCCACAAGCCATAGACAACTTGTTAAATTTAGAGACATCTATATGTATTGTACTTTCGGTACCTAGGCTGCAAACACTAGTACAATAGACGCCTTTAGTGGCGGGCGAAATTGAGCTACAGTGGCGGGCAAACCGCCTGCCATTGTGCTCACACCATTGCAAGAACAAATAACCAGTGACAGATGGGGACGCCGCCACTGGTGAGACATTAGAAAACAAAAAAGGATGGGGCCCACAGCCACCGCACCGACCGCGCTGGGTCGGGCTGGGCCAGACCCACAGCCGCCCACTGCATCATCGCCGGGGGTCCCACTTGCTGCGACGCGCCGTTGTGGTTCCTTCTCACCCCACCGCCTCGGATCAGCCGGCGTTTGGAACTGTTACCCACCGCGGCACGCCGCCGCTTTTCCCGGAAGCCGCATCACTTGTTCCACCGCTTTTCCACGCCGGAGCCGTTCCGAAGCTGCGCCGTGCCCAGACCCGTCGTGCCGAGACACCTGTCGCCCCAGATCCTCTGTTGATTCCGCGCTGCGCTGCCTGCAGCACCTCGTTGCTGAGCTCCCCGCCTGCCACGCCATCGCCATGCCGCTCCCCACCAATCGATGTCGTGCCTCGCGCCCAGATCCTACCTCGCCAACCGCGCTCGGAGTTGTGGTGGAGCAAGGAGCTAGGGTTGCGGTGGATCGATGGTGGAGCAGAGAGAAGGGAAAGGCCAAGAGAGGAGGCGGCTGATCGGAGGAGAATGGGCGAGAGGAGGAGGCGGCATTGAGAGAAGTGAGGAAGAAACCCTATGAAGTGGGTTGAGATTGATGTTCTTTTTATACCAGGGGTCAGATTCGGGCTGAGATGGGTCTGCGGAGTGGGTCAATGGATCCATTCATACCAGTGGTGGGCTGCTGATGTTAGTACCCGTCACTAGTGTTGCGTTTCCAGTGACGGACGGTGTTGATGTCATTTCGTCCGCCACTGATACGTATTCTATTTATCGCAGTTATGTTGATGTCATCATGTCCGTCACAGTACCCTGTGTTAAGTTTGTAATGATGGGTCGTGGAGTGTCCGCCACTACTGTAAAGGCTTAATTTGTACTAGTGAAATTTGCTGGTCTCGGCGGTCCAATAATCACAGTCCGTCTGGCTTTCTAAATTGCAGGGTAGCCAAATCATATATTATCGATTGCCCCATCTCACGTTATATTCCAAAAATGTGCTTTTAGTGTTGGCACCGACAAAAGCAAGTACCGAAGTACACTGTGCCCAAATGGAAACACAGGTCGAGATCTACATTGTACTGGCGCCGACAGATGGGTGTCGCAGCAGCTCATGTCCTGACCGACACACGTCAGAGACACCCTAACAGTTTATTGATGCGAACATGGGCTCTCGCGGCTAGCTAGAATCTCCCATGCGGCCGATGGATCCAGAGCAATAATGTAGCCACTGATTGCTCGTGTCCGTGTCAGCTCCCAAATAGCACTCCTGCATGCACACCCACATGCGCGCACGCCCTCTGCCGGGACCGGGAGACTGCATGCGGACATGCACCTCTGATCCAATCCAGAAACGCGAGAGTATCGATACGATCCTTATTTAAACGAGGCAGCTTGCTAAGAACTTTGGCCATTAGTGTCGTTCACCTCGCTCGATCAGTGGCATGGAGGCAACGGGCTCACTCGCTCGCGTTCTTGTGTTGCTTGCTACGACCTGCTTCCTCTGGCAGGAAGCAGTGGGCTTCACGTCGTCCGGCCTGAACAAGGCGTTCGCCACTTTCTATGGCGGTAGCGACGCTTCAGGAACCATGGGTAAGTAAGAGAAGCCAATTAGAAAAGCTTCTCGTGTTTCTTTCATTCAACTGAAATCTTCAGTACCAAGCCAAGCGATCTGATTCATGCTTCTGTGTCTTGTATGTGTATGCAGGAGGGGCCTGTGGCTACGGCAACCTGTACTCGACGGGGTACGGGACGAACACGGCGGCACTGAGCACGGCTCTGTTTAACGACGGCGCGTCGTGCGGGCAGTGCTACCGGATCATGTGCGACTACAAGGCAGACCCGCAGTTCTGCCTCCCCGGCACGTCGGTAACCATCACGGCAACAAATTTCTGCCCGCCCAACTACGCGCTGTCCAACGACGCCGGCGGCTGGTGCAACCCGCCGCGCCAGCACTTTGACATGGCTGAGCCCGCCTGGCTCAAGATCGGCATCTACCGCGGAGGCATTGTGCCGGTGCTCTACCAAAGGTGATGACAGAGCCAAACACGCAATTTCATATCCCACTGAAATTGATCAGATCCCCGCTCAAAGTTCCATTGCATGATTTTTCAATATCAATTACTGTCGGTGACACTTGCAACGTGTGTGTAGGGTTCCATGTGTGAAGCAAGGCGGGGTCCGGTTCACCATCAACGGCCGTGACTACTTCGAGCTGGTGCTGATCACCAACGTCGGTGGCTGCGGGTCCATCCAGTCGGTATCGGTAAAGGGCTCGCGGACCGGGTGGATGGCCATGTCGAGGAACTGGGGCGTCAACTGGCAGTCTAACGCGTACCTCAACGGGCAGAGCCTGTCATTCCAGGTTACCACCAGCGATGGCCAGACTAAGACCTTCCTTAACGTCGCCCCGGCCAACTGGGGGTTCGGACAGACGTTTGCCACCTCGCAGCAGTTCTCGTAGAGGACAGTTTTTTTTTCTTTTTTTCTTACGCCCTCTCCTTCTGTATGTCGTGATCAGCAGCGTGTGTAAAGTTACCGGACGAACTTAAGCTTTCCAAGCTGCATATCTGCTCTGTCCATGTATCACGGTACAAAGGTATTGAAATGTCAAAGGTGTTGCAACATTGCTGCTGTATTTGCAACAGTAAGTTCTGAACCCGAAGATAATGTCATCAAGTAGATCAACAGATTAATCTATTCAGTCCTGGACGATCGACACGTTGATTAGATAGGATTCCATCTTTTTTGCAGTTAAACCAACGGTTAGCTGAACCAGGTGCAAGGTTTCCAAAGAAAACGGTGGACTTGCTTACTTTGCACAAAATGCAAACGGATAGGCAACCAGACCTTGTCGGCAATTGGTTCGACGCTGGGGATCTACTCGTCATTAGAATATGCAAACCTATGTTGAAGTATATAACTGAATTTTATGCTTTTCTCATCATATGTTAGGCTAGTTGATGCAACTAGTTGGTATATATGTTAGCTCCTTTATAATGATATAAATCACATTAGAAAAGCCTCCTATTTTACAGGCTTTTTAAACCACGCTTTCCAGATTAGCTTAACCATCATCACCAATGCGGTATTTAGCCCAAAAAAAAAAGGGTATTTGAAGAGGGGAGGTGGACGAATGATTTCTTGATTGGTCTGAGAGAGAGTTAACTTAAGGAGGAAAGGGTGTCACTGAAGGGGGTGACAGCGAGGTGGGTACGTCAGTTACATCGAGTGAATGCAGTAATTAGATAAATGAAACTTTTACTTCACCAAGCAATGAGCAGTGCCACTGAAACTTGATACGTTTTTAACTTTTGCCTGATTTGCACGTCATATGCAGTCGTTTAAAGTTTAAAGGACATGGCTACAACTCCGTATGTGCTTCCCCAGAGTTGGCCTCAACCAAATGCTGAACATAGTGGTTCACAATCATAGTAGTTCAGCCTATTAATCCGAAAAGTCGGGTGTGAAGAAGATCTAGAACACAAAGTTCTTGTCACTAGTACAAAATGAGGTGACGTAAGTGAGAAAAAAATAACAGTAGCGGGGCACAAAGGCATCTATCACTGCAGGCGCGACGTTGGATACGGACGGGATGACGCCAGGAGCATGCGCAGCTACATGACTCGAAGCATGTATCAATGACGGCCAGAGTGATGTCAGTGTCATCCACCACTAGAGACGGAGCAACAGTGGCGGGGGACATGCTTGATGCCACAGGCATTTGCCACTGGTAAAGAAGACATAGTGGCGGACGGTGACGTCATGGCGACCGCCATTGCAGGCCAAAACGGCCCTCCACTGGAGGGTCTTTTTGTACTAGTGTGTTACACAAATGGTATATTAAAAGAACAAAAAAGCTTTAGTGTATCCTTGATACAATTTATTATACTTTGTGGTTGGTGGTAATATTTAACAATGAAAAAGCTCATTGTAGTTAGCTTATACTCCTGTAAATAAATATATGGATTTTTGATTTTGACCAAAATAAAACTTTGACTAAGTATTAGCAAGCGTGACGTGCCGAACTGACCCAATATTAAACAAAACAAAAAACTTACCTAGCATGATAGTCAATTTCAGTGGCAAGTCTAGGCCCAAGGGGGTGGGCCGAATTCTGTTTGGGCTCGCGAGGGTGGGCCGTAAAAGGGAAAAAACCAAAGGAAAAAGGAAAAAATGGTGCTACAGCGCTAGAAAATTTTACTGGGCTGAATCTAGAGGCAAAATTTTACTGGACTGAATCTGAGGGTGCCCCCCCCCCCCCCCCCCCCCCTCCCTCCCTCGCCACTGGTCAGTTTCAGAATGAATGTAATATACGTAAGAGAGAAAGCAACAGCGAAATTTGTAGTACCAAATGAAAGAACCTAGCAACTCGTGCGTATGTACCCTATTTTTTTCATGTTGACCGCACCGCAGCATCATATATTCCACCAC
Organism: Eragrostis curvula; assembly: GCA_007726485.1. Classification (NCBI taxonomy): domain Eukaryota; kingdom Viridiplantae; phylum Streptophyta; class Magnoliopsida; order Poales; family Poaceae; genus Eragrostis; species Eragrostis curvula. The sequence goes on along the minus strand of RWGY01000045.1, from coordinate 8,367,211 downwards.
CCATCTTCAACTTATTTGGTCTCTGCTGGAAAACTCATGAAAATGGCCTATAACTTGTTCTCATAATTTCCTCTGATAATCTTTGGTCACACCAACCAAACGGTGTGTTGCTGTGTGCACGCACAGTTGTGACCGAGCAAGACTAAGTGGTCCATGGCCACTTATCATGGTCAGGTCAGACTCGTCTGGTAGCTTTCCTTCCTTCTCACAAGTGACTGGTGACGCGTGCTCCATTAACAAATAAAAGGGTCTGACTTGGTTAGGTGGCCGGCTCTTTCTTTGTCGGTCCAGCTTCTTCACACCAAACTTTCGTGAAACAAAGCTGTTCGCCCGTGGTGCTTCATGCATGGTCGTTTCGTTTCATTTTCTCAGTTTTTTCTCGGTACTACTGGTCCGTCAAGGACTCCCTCCGTACTTATTTTTCTGAAGCAGCTAGGAGAGCTTATACTCAGAAAGGGCTTTTCACGGAAATCACCGGTTTTGTTCACGACGATTTCTGTGGTCAAGACTTTTCAAAGGTAAGGTCTTCTAAGTCTCGACAGAAGAACATATATAAACTCACATCTAGCGGTTGGCATACGTGTGGTAGGATAATTATTCGCCAACGAGCATTTGCTAAACCACTGGCAAAATTCTATTAATATAAACATGTTTAAGACGCTGAATATTTATTTGATAAAAATAAATCAAGGAATAAAACAAAAAAATTCTAATAATTTCTTCTGTGTTTGTTGTCTTATTTTTTGTGTGTTGCCGAGAGGTATGGCTATATTATAGCAAACAAGAGAGTGCTGTCATGCATTAGAATTGTAGATAACAAATCTGATAGTTTGTATATTATTGATGCTTGAGTAGGATACATAGAAAATTATTATATTGTCAGATCAAACAACAGAGTCATGCAAGTTCTCTGGTCTAATGGGTTGCTGACGTGTATGAAATAAAGCTACGGTCATTCCGCTGCTGCATTAGGGATCGATCCTGTACGCATGCCGCACCTATACGTTCTTTTAATGAAAATATGTTGATTTGGAGATCACAATTTCCATACGCACCTATACGGAACAAGCATTATAAAAAGGCACGCAGAAAAAAAATATGGAGATGCGCATCTCCATATATTAAAGCCATGCTGGGGGAGCACGGAACGGAATAATGTGCAACTGTTTTTGCTTGTCTCGTCTGAGTTGCTCACACAGTATTGCCCATGAGGTATATAAATTATTTAAATAATGACATGATGAACATGTACTGAACATATGATCCACGTTATCACAAGCTAGGTAATGTATGTAACATACAGCTATGCATCAGAGATAGAATTCCGTAACAAGCACGGCAAACTAAAATTTTTCGTTGCTCAAAGTTGTGATTAATACAACACAAACAAATCTCTTTCGTGTGAATCAAATCATGTGGGGACCCCACATAACATGGTCCATACAAAGGATCCACACGATGAGATTCCTGCACAGGCTGCGCGTGAAATGCGTGGACAGATGACGACGAGGACCTCTACTACTGGCCTAATCAGAGCGCAAACCATGTGGCCATTTTCGTAGTTGAAAATGACAGATGCTCCGTGTCCCCGTGGACACGGATCGGCTGACTTACTGCACAACTGTGCAGTCGTCACTGACTCGTAGGGCCGGACCGTGTGTCAGTGAGCACACATTACGTCAGCAGATCCTTCTTCGTGTCCCGTTACGTTCCGCGGCGCGGCGCCATTATATATGAATACTTATTATTTTTTTCGCTTAGCATCTGTTCAGTATTTTACTGAAGTACATCGAGTTCTATGAGATGCAGGAAAAATACATTAAGCTCTTTTGCCAAAAAAAAATTACATCAAGGCTAATACAAAAACTCATTACGTTTTATTTAGGGGCCGAGAGAAACGAGCAGGATGTCTGCATGACTGCATCAGCCAATATATGGCTACGAAACTGCAAATTTAAGTGTTCACTAAGTGCATATTACAAGAGACAAATTAATATACAAACAATAATAGTTCTTGCTAAGTGGTATTTATGTACATCAGAAATGCGGTAGCATTGTATCTAAAAGTGAATGTAAAACGTACTATATGATATTCAAATCAATGTTCTTATAGTTCGAGGGGGGGGGGGGGGGGGGGGGGGGAAGGCGGGGATCTGGATCACTGGATCAATCAAGTGAAATGGAGTCCATGGCACACAATTTTAATGAGGGTTTATCCACACTCTAAGGGAGATACGACGAGAAAGATGGAGTCGGCAAGGGCGAAGCCAGCAGAGAACGCTAATGGGTCAGCTCCATTACATGATAGTGTGCTAAAAGTCTTTTTTTTTTTTTTTTGAGATTATATGCTAAAGTCTTAGCGATGCAGAGCAGAGTGTTCTTAATTTCTTTCCGATTTCATCCGGCAGTTATGTCCAAAATTGTGTTGCCGTAGCATCTTCATATCACCCCGCAAAAATGAAATAGAATCATCAGACTTGACCTTGCTCGATTCTTATCGATGTTCAAATGAATCGCATAATACACATGTCAGTTGATGTATCCTTCGAATGACAGAAAAAAGGGTTTGTTTAAATGCTACATAAGAGGCGTCAACCAGAGCAGGTGAGCTATGACGGATAAAAATTTATGGCCACAAGCTCAAAAACAAGGCTTTTAGAGGACCGAAGTCACCTAACCACACGGATCAAAGTCTCTCTCAAAAAAAAAAAAACTAACTACGGATCAACATCGTTGCTTGCCTTTAAATAGCCGGTGCCGCTACAGCTTTTGATCACAAGTATCTCAAGAGTCAAGACACGACGAGTCTCTCTCTCTCTCTCTCTCTCTCTCTCTCTCTCAGACCACAAACACGCAGAGCAGAGTCATGGAGGTCACCCCAAACCACACTCAGACCGTGACAGGGTGGGCGGCCATGAACGAGTCTGGCAAGATCGAGCCCTTCATCTTCAAGAGAAGGTATACATCTGATACCATCCAATGCATAAATCATTTCAATCACACTGTTCTAGAAAAACAATAATAAGGATTCAAAACTGTTCACTCATTACGGATTTTTTATTTCCTGTCGGGTCACCTACAGGGAGACGGGCGTGGACGACGTGGTGATCAAGGTGCAGTACTGCGGCATGTGCCACACCGACCTCCACTTCATCCAGAACGACTGGGGCATCACCATGTACCCCGTCGTCCCCGGCCACGAGATCACCGGCGTGGTCACCAAGGTTGGCACGAACGTGTCCGGCTTCAAGGTCGGCGACCGCGTCGGCGTGGGCTGCATCTACGCGTCGTGCCTCGACTGCGAGCACTGCCGCCGCTCCGAGGAGAACTACTGCGACAAGGTCACGCTCACCTACAACGGCATCTTCTGGGACGGCAGCGTCACGTACGGCGGCTACTCCAACATGATCGTGGCGCACAAGAGGTTCGTGGTGCGGATCCCCGACAACCTGCCGCTCGACGCGGCGGCGCCGCTGCTCTGCGCCGGCATCACGGTGTACAGCCCGATGAAGCAGCACGGCATGCTCAAGTCCGGCGGGAGCCTCGGCGTCGTGGGGCTGGGCGGGCTCGGCCACGTCGCCGTCAAGTTTGGCAAGGCGTTCGGCCTCAAAGTCACCGTCATCAGCACGTCGCCGGCCAAGGAGCGGGAGGCCAGGGAGCGCCTCAAGGCTGACGACTTCATCGTCAGCACCAACCAGAAACAGATGCAGGTGGGCATTTGCGCGTAACTAGCGCTGAACTCACTGGAAACTGCCAGTCAAAAAAGTCAAAATCTAAGTCCCTCATGTGCGATTGCTAATTAATTTGCCACTGCTACTATTTTATTAGGCGATGACGAGGAGCCTGGACTACATCATTGACACGGTCTCGGCGAAGCATTCGCTGGGTCCGATCCTGGAGCTGCTCAAGGTGAACGGCAAGCTGGTGCTCGTCGCCGCGCCGGATCAGCCCGTCGAGCTCCCGTCATTTCCTCTAATCTTCGGTGAGCATACCAAGCCTTCCTTCAATATTTCATAACCGTGCAAAGTTGAAGGGATTCCTTCAGATCTTTTTTGTTTAATAATCCGAACAAACCAAACCTCGGGGTTCCGCATTTAAATTTTTCTATAAGCAGACGAGCAGTGAATTAAGACAAAATACTGGAGAACTGTGTGGGATATTCGATCAGCTGTGAGCTGGCTCCGTGTGTGTGACACGGCATCTTGTTTGGTGGTTCTGAACTTCTGATGATGACTGCAGGGAAGAGGACCGTGAGTGGGAGCATGACAGGCGGCATGAAGGAGACCCAGGAGATGATGGACCTGTGCGGCGAGCATAACATTACCTGCGACATCGAGCTCGTGTCGACGGACAGGATCAACGAGGCTCTGGCCAGGCTGGCGCGCAACGACGTCCGCTACCGTTTCGTGATCAACATCGCCGGGAACTCCAAGCTCTAGTTTCTCTGCTCTGTCTCGTCTCCTGTCTCACCAATGCGCATCAGGCGGACTGATGATGCACCAATTTGGAAGTCTGTTTCATTCAATTATAGGGCATGCATACACCTCGTTTGTTACTCATAGAAGTTATAGTGCGCACTTAAATGCGCTAAAGTTTCTGAAGATCAAACTTATTGCACAGTTTGTAGTTTTCTTTTTCAATTATTGTCCATGGCACATTTTGTATTAAGAAGAGAGAGTTTACATGGACCAGGCGCTTTTTTTTTTGGTGATACACAGTACAACTCAGACACTTACAACGCATGCACTCACCCCTATGAATGCACACGCAAACCCCACCCCTATGAGCATATTCGAAGACTGAGCCGGTAAATCCTGACGAAGTCACCACTGACGCCTCGCTGTCGACCGCCACGTCACCTACCGCTGAAAGCGCAACGCCATTAAATCCTAAAAGATTCACTCCTACCGGGAGTCGAACCTAAGACCTCAAATGCTATTGAGGCTCTTATAACCACTAAGCTACATGCCCTTTCGCGGACCAGGCGCATCTGTACAAACACAGAGTACTCGTGATATAAATTAAACCTACATCATCTTAAAAAACAAATTTAACCTAAGGTTACGACCTACTGGTTTATACTGACCACTCATGTCCCTAGTTTTGAGTACCTTGGTCACCGTTCTTTTGTGAAACAAAATACAATCAACTACATTGGCATCCGAAATACAGATTCTTTCTAGAACTAGAATTCATTCTAACACCTGATCCTAAACATATTTAATTTTGCACATATAGTGCTATAGTTAGTCACCATATGAAATTAGATACAGACTAATAGATTCATGACACAAATTCTATGATGACTAAATACGAGTTTGATAGTTCATACTATAACATACTATTCGACATAAGAAAAAGTTGCAAAAAAATTAACACAGTAGAATATCATCTACGCTAATCAAGGTCACTCTGCCAAAAAGATATTAACAATTAAAATAATATTTATTTTTAGAAATGGACCTATGAACTGGAACTTAATTGCTTATAAAGTACCAGGGTGCCTATCAATGGCCCTTTATTAATTCAAAGTGTCATTTATTAAGCGGCTCAGTGCAGAAAAAAATTAACGAAAAATGACATGAGCCAAGCCAAAAAGAAATGGCATCAATCAATCGTTACTCATGGGAATCAGCAAGCCCAAGCACATGGGAATCAGCCCACGAAGGAAAGTTGCCCATGATAAGAACAACAAGGTACATAAGACGGCCAAGAATTGGGCCCATGAAGAGTAATTGCTCATGGGCAACTTTCCTCAAGAATAATTGCTCATGGGTAATTAAATGGGCATATTATTGATTGATCTGAAAAGCGTGTTAGAGAAAGTTATCTAAAATGCCTGATGGTGTGTCTTTATATGGTTGATCCGGGAAAGAGTTGGCCACTGGGTGTATGTACACAATAATTAAAGGGAAAATTATGTTTTTATCCTCACTCTGAACTTTAATTGCAATTTTACCCTCATTTTTTTGACTTTGTGATTTTACCTCTAATTTTTCAACCTGAAGCTAGAGTTGGCCCCTACTGAGGGTAAAAGCACAATTGCCCCATGATTAAAACGTCAAAGTAATATATATGGTATAATAATATAAAAAATTGGCCGAAACTAATTTAGTATTTTGCAATCACTCAGACAGACAGAACAACCCGTTTTATACTTTATTATAGCAAGAATGAAGCCACATTCAGGAATTAATCTGAAGACGAAGTATCGGCAACAAGAAAATTCTAGTCAGTTTACATGCTTCTGCACATTTATTTGTTTCATGGTCACGGTAGCATTTGAATAATCCAATTGACATGTAAAAATAATCAAACTTTCTAATTACTTCTCCTCAAGGAGATACTAATACATTGCAGTATGGGTGATCGTCTACGCGAATGCCTGCGCCTCCACCTCTGCCTTCACCATCGCTGCGTACAAGCCATCGCGATGGTTCGCTAGAAGCACGTCATGGCTGCCGAACTCAACTATCTTCCCGTTGCTCACCACGGCTATGCGGTCGGCCTCACGCACCGTGGAGAGGCGGTGCGCCACCATGATCGTGGTTGCACGCTGAGAGACCTTTTTCAGGGCTTCCTGCACGTGCTTCTCGGACTCGAGGTCCAGCGCGCTGCTGGCCTCATCCAGAAGTAGTATCCGGGACTGCTTAACGATTGCTCGTGCGATTGCAATCCTCTGTTTCTGACCCCCTGACAATTGGACACCACTCTCTCCGACCTGATCAAAACAAGCACTAGTGTTTACAAAAATATTGCTTGGATACAAATTAAGTTAGCATGTTACAGTTTAGAATGCTTTGTATATGTTTCTAGTAACTGGTGCTTGAAATGGGTTACCTGAGTATCATAGCCTTGGGGAAGGCCAGAGATGAACTTGTGGATGTTGGCCTCCTTGGCAGCCTCTTCAATTTCTGCCCATGAAGCCTTTGGGTTGCCAAAGCCAATGTTTTCTCTGATGGAGCCGCTGAACAGAGCCGGCTCCTGACCCACCATGGCGCACTCCCCTCTAAGCCACTTGAGATCCAGCTCCCGCACATCCACGCCGCCGACTGTAACCTTCCCGCCGATCGGGTCATAGAACCGCTGCACAAGCCACACCACCGTAGACTTGCCGCTCCCGCTTGGACCTATCACCGCGACCGTGCTCCCTGCCTTCACACGCATCGTGAATTCACTCAGCACCGTCAGGTTCGGGCGCGACGGGTAAGCAAATGTGACTTTCTTGAGCTCGACGTCGAGGGGTCTCCCTTCCTTTATGGTTCGCCGCTTGGTCCCGTCCTCGTTGATTGCTGGCCGGCGCATCAGTATGGACAGTATGCCGGCGATGGCCACCGGCGCTCCGGACGTGTCGGGGGCGAGGCCGGCCAGTTGGCCGACGGAGAAGGAGCTCAGGACAAGGATGAGGAAGATCTTGGACACGTCTCCGAACGAGGACAAACCTTTGTTTATGAACAACGCGCCGGCCCAGAGCGTGACCGTGTAGGCGCCGTACATGGCGCCTTGGGAGAGCCCGAGGACGACGCCCATGTACTGTGACCTCCGCCGAGCCTTGGTTATGGGCCCGTCCAGCGCCCGGTTGAACGTGCCGACGATGTTGCCCTGGGCGCAGAGAGCGGCCACTGTGCGCACGTTCGACACGGCACCGGCGGCGATGCTGCTGGCGCGCGCGTACGCGCCGTCGTCCGATTTGGGCCCGACGTTGACGAGCAGGTTGAGGTAGCTGGCGCCGAGCGTGAGCGGCGTGCATCCCATGGCGACGAGCGTGAGCCTCCAGTCGAGCGCGAAGCAGATGCCGAGGCCCACGCCGGCCGAGCCCACGGCCATGAGGAGCACGGCGTAGCGGTCGCCGAACATGGAGCGGAACGCGATGGCGTCGCGCGCGAGCCGCGTCACGAGGACGCCCATCGCGTTGTCCTCGTCGTCGAACCACGCGGGCTCCTGCCGCATCACGGCGCGGAAGAGGCGGTCGCGGACGCGCATGGTGAGCCGGGCGCCAGCCCACCCGCACAGGCCCTGCTGCCCCGTCATGGTCAGGATGCAGGCCACGCCCAGACCAACCACGGCCGTCGCCAGGTACCCCACCTGCCGCTTCATCTTGGACGGGTCGGAATCGAAGTACACCTCCACGGCCTGGCCCAGCAGCAGCGGGAACACGGAGAACACCGCGCCGGCGTGGATGCCCATCAGGAATCCCAGGATCAGCAAGGGCCCTTCCCGGCGCTGCAGCTGCCATATCTCAGACACTCTGACCTTGACGTCCTTCTTCTTATCATTCTGCTCCGCCTCCTCTTGAATCGTGGCAAACCCACCGTACCTTGACTTGGACACGGACATGTCGTGGCCCGAATCGTCCGTGAAGCTGTTGTACATCGCCGCTCCACCAGGTTCGCCGGAAGAGTCGGACCTGCCGCTGTCCGATGATGCGAGCTTCACAAGGGAAGCGTAGGCGCCGCCACGGGCCATGAGGTCGGCGTGGTTGCCGGACTCCACGACGGCCCCGCGGTCTAGCACGGCAATGGTGTCGGCGTTGCGGACGGTGGCGAGGCGGTGAGCGATGACGACCACAGTGCGGCCCACGGCGAGGCGGTCGATGGACTGCTGAACCACGGCCTCGGACTCGGCATCCAGCGCGCTGGTGGGCTCGTCCAGCAGCAGGATGCGTGGGTCCCGGATGATGGCGCGCGCCAGTGCGATGCGCTGCTTTTGGCCTCCCGACAGCTGGTTCCCACGATCGCCAACCTGGTCGATAAACCAACATTGGTTAAGCTGAAAGCAGACGGTTCCAGGTTAGATGATGATCACAAAATGCTATTCTTATCATGTCACACCTGCGTGTCGTATCCTTCCGGAAGACCAAGAACGAAGGTGTGAGCATTTGCCTTGGTGCAGGCCGCAACGGCTTCCTGCCTCGTCGCGTTCTCCTTCCCCATCATCACGTTCTCGATGATGGAGGTGGCGAACAGGATGGGCTCCTGCCCAACTAAGCCGATCTGCGAGCGCAGCCACTTGAGATTCAGCGACCCAAGATCCTGCCCGTCCAACGTGATCGACCCTGCACACACACACACAAACAACAAAGCTTTGTGAGGCGCATACTGTTTCCTAAGGTAAATCTGTGACGTGTGTACAGCCGGCGCATCACCTCGTGTTGGGTCGTAGAACCTCTCAAGGAGCGCGAACATGGTGGACTTGCCCCCTCCGCTGACGCCCACGAGCGCCACCATCTTGGCCGCCGGGATGGTCAGGTTCAGGTTGTACAGGATCATCGCCTCCGGACGCGACGGGTACGCAAACTCCACGTCCTTGAACTCGATCCGGCCCCTCACCGACGACAGCTTCCGCCCCTCGCCACCGTACGGGTCGATCTCCGGCACCCGGTCGATGATCTCGAACACTCGCCCGGCCGCCACCGTCCCCAGCGCGAACTGCGCGTAGTACGACAGCGACAGCGCCAAACCCCTGCCATTAGTTGCCAAATTCCAAGCACTAATTAGCAAAAGGAGCATTTTCTTTTGGTAAGCATCCGCGACGTGCAAGATTCTTGTACGTGCCTTCCTCCGACCATGACGCCAAAGAAGCAGGCGATGGCGTCGCCGCCTCTGATCTCGCCCTCGGCAACGAGCTGGGAGCCGTACCACAACGCGAGCGCCCACTGGGAGTAGGTTACCAGGTAGATCACCCCCATGCCGGCGCCCTTGGCAAAGCCCATTTTTATGCCGATTGGCGACGCCTTGTTCAGCAACTCAGCGTACTTATCAGCCAGCCGGTCCTCCATGACGAAGGATAGGACGGTTCGGATCGAGCTGATTGCCTGCTGAGCGACACTACCAGCACGTTGGTATGATGCCTAATTGATCATAGAAAAAAAAACATTGGCTCAGTTTAGACTAGTCCATTGCTTACAGAAATGAGAGAAACAATAGAGTTGAGACAGAGAGCTGCTGACCTCTTCCTTTGCGGTGAGGCCACCGTAGATGGCCTTGTACGCGATGCCGCAAGACATCATAGCCGGCGTCACGGCAAAAACAGCGAGAGCAATCTTCCACGATTTAACGAAGCCAACCGCGTAGCCAAAGATGAAGGTGAAGACGTGATGCACAAAGCCTGCCATCTTTTATTTCAAACAAAACAGAACACTTAACTAAGCATTTGGTTCGTCTTCAGTATTTGGTACTACTTATTCAGAATCATTTGTCTGCTATGTATGTCGATTCCGCAAGAATACCTTCTCACCCATGACTTCCTGGATTTGAGCAACATCACCGGAGATGCTCTGCATCACCTCGCCTGTGCTCACTTCTGTGTCAAAGAACCCAATCTCCTGCCTCAGCACTGCCTTCAGATACTCTCGTCGGATCCGCAGCGCGGACCTCTCACCAATGATCCTCCAACATGTGATTTCTGCATCCATACCATACAGGATCAGCACTACATGAGTTAGCATCCTTAAATCTCTACTACTTAAAAAGTCACAAAGAAGTCGTCAGCCACAAATTTCAGCCGGATTTTTCAGTTTTCAGACCTCCTTATTCGAGTTCATGTTGAATTTGACTTGAATTCGACTCAAACTAAGTTTAATATTAGAATTATCCGATCGGATACAATCCAAAAGAGCGACTTGGTCCAGCGGTAAGGGCATTCTTTGGCTTCCACAGCCTTCCAAGTTTGATTCCCACTCAGCACAAGCCCCTTTTTCTTTTTTGCGTGGCTACCTTAGGCTGAGAGAGAATAAAAAATTACAGAATAGCAATTGGCCTGGCCTGCTGTGATAATGAATGTAACAGAGGAAGAATGAGATATAAACTCTTGGTTTAAATTTTTCTTTAAAAAATCAACTGAATTTTTTTAAAATAAATCAATAATGTTTTTTTAGAAATTATGTTTAAAATTATTATAATTAGCAACTTATGTTTTAAATTTGTTGATGTATTGATTTCTAATTTGATTTTTTTTTCATATATTTTCACATGAACATTGGGGCATCATTTTTTGTGCGTTCAATACATGAAAATAACAGCTAGCATATTCAGATGCTGAATCTGTGATTAGATAGCATTTTATAAACTCTCCAGCTTACATATTGTCTGGTAGCATTTTCAACAAGACCTTGCTATTAGCTTTCTTTTTAAAAAAATTACATGTGGATCCCACTTGACCCATGGTTATGGGACCATGCAGGACAGGTGGGCAAAATAAGCAAGTAGGGATGGCAAAAATTTGTGACATTTCTTGTCAAAAATCATTTAGAGGTAATGGTTGTGAGACGTATGAACTAAATATGCTTCAAATTTGCAAACTCTCATTGTTCCCGTAACAACGTACGGGCAATTTGCTAGTTTCCAAGAAAAAGCCGTCAGCTATATATCAATTAAGGTGAAAAGAGCCGTGAGCTTACCAAGATAAGCTCCTATGACAACAACGGCCGCAAGAATCACCATGTAGAAGCTGATCTGCTTGACGTCTTTCATCATCTGTCCCTTGTCGGAGTTGACAATCTTGTTGACGAAGTTCCCGAACAGGTAGGAGTACCACGGCAGCGAGCCACCGTTGATCATGGCACCGATGCACCCGAGCACGAGGAGCACGATGTCGAGAGGCGTGGAATACTTGAACAGACCGGCGATGCTGACCGGCTTCCCGACCCTAACCTCGAGGTCTTCGTCATCCACATCGTCGTCGTATTCATAGTCTCCAGCACCGTCATCATCATCATCATAGTAGCGGCTCTTGCTGTAGGAGGCGACGCTGATGTCGTAGCCGAAGCTGGGCGCGTCCCGCCGTGCCGGAGCGACGTAGAGCTGGTCGTGGTTGTCGCGCGAGAAGGACACCTCCCGCGACACGGCGTTGTTGTACGTGTCGCTGTATTTTACCTTCACCATCGCCTTCTCACCCGCGCTGGGGATGTCGTCGTTGCTGGCGAAAGAAGCGGTTGGGGCAACGACGATGGCGCGGCTCGCGTCCGTCACGACGCTCTGCAGCTCCAGACGCTTGTTGCCAGCGCGGGACTGGAGCATGGCCGACGACCGGTCCCGGTAGATTCGGCTGGACCGTCTTGAGAGGTAGTAGTCCCTCGCCGTCCGTTGGAACAGAGCCGGACCACGACGCGAAGCATTGTCGTTCGCGGCCGGCGCCCATGGCCCCACGGCGGCGCCGAGGCCGTGCGGCTGCGCCCAGGACACGGAGCTCTGCCACGACATGTCATCTCCGCCGTGGCGGCGCCGTACGCCGCCGCGCGGGCCGGCGGCGAAGGAGGTCGAGTTCTCCGGGGTGGACAAGGGGCTCCGGCGCCGCGGATGCGTGCCGGATCGGGAGAAGGAGAAGTCATCCATGCATGCAGGGGGCCAACAGTCGCAGGCCAAGGCGGCGTAACTAGCGTTGGCTTTGATAAAACCGCAGGCCTCGAATGCAGCTCCCGATGATGGTCCAAACTTGGCCGCGAGCGCGCGTAGTGCCGGACGGCCTTAGGATATGACGCCGCAAGCCAATTCGTTGGATATCAACATTGTGGCCCCAGGCCCTGTCTGTGGCTATAATATATTCATGATGAGGTCTCCTACAAGGAAACTGACCTGGTCCCAAAATTGAAATGCAACGAAACTGACCTCAAAGATGAAGTGGGAACAATAAAATCAAAATATTCATATTTGACGACTCGTGTCTGGAAATTGATCGATGCAAGAATTGTGAAAATGACATTAGGCGCGAAGAGAAAGAATAAAAAGGAGTCATCGGCGGCAGTATGGCGTGTGAACTGATACTTATGCTTGTTTCTTATAAAATCACTATTGTGCTAAGTAAGACAAATGGAGGTCGAAGGTTCTGAGGCTCCTGCCATCATCTTGGGACTTAGTGCCTGTACTTTGTGCCATCGATCCAGCAGTACACAAGTGGAGCCAGGATCGTATGGATTTTGTTCGGACCGATCCAAAGCTGTCAACACCTACGAATTGCCATAAACTTTAAATTTAGTACGGTTGGTACGGGAAGGGTTCAAAACATACGACAAACATCAACCTTCCTATCGCCAGATGTGGGATTGGCTGGCCTAAGAGCCGTTGTTTACGTGTTTGTAACCAATAGGTGCAAAATCCCCTTAGACAGAACTATGTTATATCAGGGACGGTGAGGAACATAATTGTCCTGTTGCTTTCCAAACTGTTTTTTTATGAGGAAATTGCATTTTTACCATCAATCTGAGAGCCAATTGTGATTTTAAACCCGAATCTACATTTTTTTGATTTTATCATTATTCTGTCATCTTGAAGCAACCGTTTACCAAATTACCCCTGACCCCCACTTACCTTGCTCCCGACGCCCACACAGTTCCGCTGACCTCATCCCATGGTCTCTCTGTTCCCTAACCTCCAAACCCTAACCTACCAAGAAAGGGCATCTCGACGAGAGAGGTAGGCGCAGGAGCGGACGCGCAGCAGGCACGGCGAGGGTACGACGGGCGCGGCGGCCGCGGGGCGAGCGCATGGCGGACGCAATGGCGGGGGCTCGGCCGGCGCGGCACGGGCTGGCGACGGACGCACAACGGGTGCGACGGCGGGGCAAGGGCCGTGGCGGCGCGGGCTAGCGACGGCGGGGCAAGGGCGCGGACGCGACAACTGGGTGCGGCGGGCGCGTGGCCTGCGCGGCGCGTGCTCGGCGAGCGTGCAGTGGACGCGGCGGGCGCAGCGCTGGGTCGGCGAGCGCGCGACCACGAATCGAATTGTATGCGGGCTGAACTTCTCCAATTTGTGTTTGACACTGGATTTAGTTTGTTCAGATGAGATGGAATGCATTTTGCTCGTTGTTTGGAACTCATTCTTGAATTTTGTCATACTCATTGATTTGCAAGGCAATTGACATGTGAAAATGTGTACTTAAAATGCTATCAAAATTAGTCCAAATTTAGCAAATTTTGTCAAAATTTGAAAATTCTAGCCAATCTATTTGAATCTACAAATGTTTTCCTTTAAAAATATCAAATACTTTGAAAATCTGTTGCAGGGTTGATGTCAAAAGGTGTGGTAAAATCACAAAAGGGTAACTTGGTCTTTTACTTCAGGACTTAACACCATCAAAGTGTTTCTAACAGTCATGGTAGGATCTTTGTTCAGTTTAGAAAAGTTATGGTAAAATCACAAAAACGCAGATTCCGGAGTAAAATCACAATGGGACAACAAACTTATGGTAAAAAAGCAAATGCCCCGTTTTTTATTCGTCAGACGCGTAGGATCGGTTATTCTTGGACTCAAATAGCTAGCCACTGACGGAGGGGCGAAGGGACAGAGCAACCTGTGGATGGTTCTACTGACCTCTTGATAACAGTTTAAGCGAACGAGTGGCATGAATAATTGAGTGAATGATGTCTTGCTGGCCATCTGGAGCTAGATTGACACAATTTTTAGAAAAGGGAATACATTTCATATTTCGGTCTCTGCATCGATCAATGCATGTACCTATATTGATGCAATGGTTCGATGTCTTTCGAAGCTTTGCTTCTTCCAAATGGCAAAGAAAGAATATGGCACGTGAAGTGAGACATGCCTCCTGCTGACTCTTGCAGGCATACTAGTTAATTAGTCACTTAAGTTAGATACAAGCTTTGGAAGTCAGTCCAGTATATTCTATGTGGTTGTGAGTGTTTGTAATGTCATTTCGCAAAAAAAAAATACAAGTCAGTCAAGTCTTGGAAATGAAATTTACAGTTAAACATCAATGAGATACTACTGCCTTTGATGTGCAACATCGAATACTATTCTGCATTCCCAAAAACTTGTTTTACCAATATTAGCAAAAACCACCACTCCACGGTTCCCAAAACAAACTCCCAAAAATTCACACATATTGAAATTAGAGGCAGTATTCTACAAATTTTATCCAGAAATTAACAACATATATAATAAGCATGACTAAAGTTATGTAGGGATCAAAATGAACTAGAGTTTGATCTAGAAAAGAAATCACCGTCTCCGTGTCTACACTATTAATAAAGGACATCGAAAAAAGGGTCACTAAACGAATGTACTTGCCTACCACTCTACCAGTTTTATTGAAAACTAATTATCTGAAAAATATAATGACAAAATTTGATGATTCAATTTTTTTATGTAAATGCATTTGCTAATCCATGACAACGTATTAAATTATGCTCACGATGCAGCTAATGCCTAGTGTTGTTTTTTATTTTTGTTTTTATT
The DNA here is from genome assembly GCA_007726485.1 of Eragrostis curvula. Lineage (NCBI taxonomy): Eukaryota > Viridiplantae > Streptophyta > Magnoliopsida > Poales > Poaceae > Eragrostis > Eragrostis curvula. Next base: position 8,352,020 of record RWGY01000045.1, on the reverse strand, counting down.
TTTACAATGGATCTTACAGGAAACATCTTATGTAATAGTGTCAGCTGATCATGCCATCTCTAATACATTTAGTTAATATATGTAATTCAAAATCAATTTTTCTGGGAAAAAGTGTAAATAACGAAAAAAAGATGAACTGAAAACTTGATGTGAGCCTCACATGACGTCAGTGTTGTAGCATAAACTATGATGGTGACGGAGAGACACTGGTCATGTAAGGAACCATGTCGGGTGCCATAAGGGGATTACGTGTGGCAAACGGGACGTACAAAATTTCAGTATTACATCCATATACATGCCAAACTCTTATTCGGCCTGTAATTTAGTGCAGTTAGGACTTTATTACAATGGGAGGATTCTTTACATCTTTCTTTTTTTTTCTCGAAAACACAGGAGAACTGCAATTTACATCTTTCCAACCAATGGATCAAAGATAGACATCCACTTGTTGTAGTCCAGAGGAGAACCAGAGTCGCTGAGTGGTATACCATTCACAAAGAAGTAGGGTGTCCCGGTCACACCACGTGCACAACCATTCTATGAATTAAATAAAAAAAGCAGCTCATTATAAACTCTAATAATACGGCTAAAATTGATCAGTTATATGAAAAAAAATTCTCACTTTGAATGATATCCTTGCAGCTTGATCGGATTGTGAATCATCGAAACCTGCTTTGTATGCTGCCAAATTGGCTTGACCGATAATAGGAACAACAAGGTTACTTGTTAATTCGTCAACCACAGTAGCTCTTGATTTTGTGTAGGTTGGCTTGTTGTAATAGCCCTCCTGCCAGATGATTGTATGACATGTCTTATGAATTTAGATAGTGAATTCTAACAAAATTAGGACAATATGAAAAATTACAAGACACTATAATTGGTGATAATATTTTGAAGCAGTTTCCAATATAATTAATTTGCAACTATTAATGAATTGTACTATAAACTGGTAGAAGCTTAGTGGACATTTCAAGTAACAAAACATATATGTTTATATTAACCACTCTTGATATTGGTGTGTGGATGTCGATGGTGGCACTACAAAATGTGCAACATCAGCACTTAATGTATGTTCAAATTGCTTGTTCCTATGTTGTCAAACATCGGAAGACTGAATGTTTAACTCCACTGTTCTTTGAAAAAAAAATTATATATTTGCTAGCAAAAATTCATATTTTCCCATCTATACAAAACTAAACTGGCGCCTTATCCCACATTCTAGTCCTCTCTCTCTCTCTCTCTCTCTCATTGTATTATGCTTCATTTTATACTTTAAAGAATTAATACTAGTAAGATAAAAAAAAATCAAAGGACAAAACCTGGTATTTGAAAAATCTCTCAAGCAGGGGATATGCGAATGATGAATTCAGCTTGTTCGCTGTATGAATTGACCGGCATGCGATGAAAGCATTGCTGTGGTAACTGCAATATTGAGAGAAGGTCACTAATTAAAGACACAAAAATAAGGAAATATTATTTTCATGTTTCCAGAGAAACAAAACCAGTTAAAACTACTTTTGATGAATTTTATTGTCACCACTGTTAATAATCATAATCCTTCCGGTCAAAAGTGTTTACAATGTTGAACTTTTATGGTCTTCGATACTTGACGGCTATCTTTTATATTATAATAGAATTATAATATCTAATATATTTTTATCACAAAAGTATCTAATCACACTTTTTTTATGTTTGTGATTATATATTTGATGTTATTGTAAATGTCATGGTTTTAGAAGTTAACAATGCAATGTTTTGGTCAAAGTGAGGAGTAATTAATTTTAAAAGGATCTCTAAGGATATGTTTGGATGCTTGTTTAAAAGTGTAACCACAACGCCATAACAAAAAATTTTATTAACAAAACTGCTAAAAATGACACTTTGTAATTATATCTCAGGCTAACTTAAAATATTGCAGTTTCTTATGTAGTTTGATAATGACACTGTGATTTTTGAAAATTTATATGATGCACAAGACGCAACTGAACACGGGGCACTATGCTTTTGGTACTCACAGAAAATATTGTAGATAGAACTGCTACTAGTGAAGAAAGCATACAGCCTATTTTTGTTGTGAAAGGCCTAGCTTTTTCGTACATTTTAAATAAATATCTTTAAAAAAGCAAGAGCACTTGTCATTCTCAATCTTTCTTTTGCCTAAAGATTGGGCATGCGGCCTATTAAGAATGGTTGGGCCAAATAGGTTTTTGTTATGGTGCTTTTTGCCATGTTTTTTTTTTTGTCAGGAAGGCCCGCTCTCAAAGTGGCAGGCAGTTGCAGTTTGATAAATTATATAAACCACCTCTGCCACAGTTATTTGTGGTTAAAGAAGGGCATGGTTCTAGTTATTATTATCCTTTTTTATCTTTAACAAACTAAGTTGACTCTTAGTTTTCCTGAGTCTTTCATTAACGAAAACAAAAAACTCAGATTAAATATAAGTCTTTTTCAGATGAACTCTTCAGTATCATCCTCATGTAACAACAAAAAATAAGTATACGTATGAATAAGTAAAAGTGCACCGTATCGTAAGTTTTATGCCACTATATATTTTAATTATGAAGGTAGACAAGAAGGGAGCAAATTTCATGTTTAGGAATGGAATTCGATCAGTTGCACTGCTGCTTACGGGAGTGGGAAGAGATGCACGACGACGGAGACCCGTGAGTCGTAGTGCTCAACGGCCTTCTTCAGCGCAGGCCACGCGTCGCGGCTGTCAGGGCAGACGGGGTCGAAGAACGCCTCCACCACAACCGTCTCACCCCACGCCGGCGGCTTCCCAGCATACACGAACCCATCCGTCCTCGCCGGGATTGGGATCTGCGCGAGGCAGCCGCCGCACGCCCAGCACCCGATGGCTACCAGCAGGAGGAGAGAGACGCTGTGTCTTCCGGCCACCATCTCTATGTCTCTGTCTAAAGCTTCCCTAATCTCTTGCGTCAATTTGCCGTTCAACTAACACGTATATATATATTCACACTCAACATGAACGCATAGGCAGAATGAGTTGGTGAGGAGAATATATAATGCTAACGAATCTTTTAAGGATCAAACACGCAATAAGTGCTGTAGTGTAGGTGAGTTGCGCATGCATATCACCGAAAGCCAAGTGGGTGTTGATGGCTACCTCTCAACGGCGTCATAGGCAGGGTGCACATATTCCGGGGAAATTCTGGAGAGAGTGCCAGCCTCGATCAGCCCAGCTGATGACATCACAAGGAGGCTGCGATGATGGACCCCTCTAGCTAGTGGAAATAAAGCGCGCAGTGTAGTTTAATAATTCACCTAGATTTCAGCTTTCAAGCAAAATATTTATAAATTCTGTAACATTATTTAGAAATTCTTCATTCCACACAATATCTACAGTTTATAAGTTCTACATGTTTGGTACCTGAAGCCTGGTGAAAAATTGTTATTACCCTCATCTCGTCCTTGTCCCTACCCTAGTAAAGCTGTAGCCCACAAAAACCTCAAGTGAATATTTGCGCCGCACAGAGTCTATCAGTGATTAAAAATTTATAGCACCGTCCCATTGCTTTCATGACAGGAAAATTAATAACCATTGACAACAGTACATGAATTGCAGCTTTAACGCCCATGTGCTTAGACCACAACAAACAATATTAGTGCCCCATCCAATCCCCCATCATATCAAACCTGCATTAAGGCCGCGAGCTTTCTCACTGCGCAGCATCAATTTCATTCTCGCAAGCAGCATGTGCACTTTCTTGATGCAGAAAGTGCAAATATGGGAAATCGAATTTCCAGGCTTGACTGGAAATTAAACAAGACACATCATGCTTATTCTCAAACCATGTTCAGTACAAACATATAAATTCAGTTCTAGCAAACATATACAGAAAATCAGAATACAAAATATGAGTGTTTACCTCCCACAAACATCATGGTACTAATATCTACAAATCACAATATACGCCTGTAGTCAATAAAGAACATAGCATCAAACCAACAGGTGGACGATATGCTACTGATAGAAGTAACACAGCTATCCCACTCCATCCTTGTTCCTCTTCTTTCAGTAACTTGACTGAGCAATCATTTAGTTATGCTCATCTTGCATCATTTTTTTTCCTTTCCTGAAGCAGGAACTAATGGTGAAGCTTAGAGCACATCAATACATAAAACAAAGCCACGTAATTTCATATAAATGGCAGTTTACCTAGTATTGCTTGTTGATGCACCTTCTCCATTGGTTCTCGATGGCGTAATTGGTCCAGGTGCCTGAAGATGACTGATCACCATTCTATTTGCATTTGCAGCATCGCTTGTCCATTGCTGCTGGCTCGGATTAAAATTAAGAAGGCTGCTGCTTCTGTTTTCAGGCCTCAGATGGTAGGTTAGACCTCCTCTCATCATACTGAAAGGTGTCATGTTAGCAGAGTGTTCCTGTTGGCTTAGGTTAACCAAGGCATTTCTCCCAGACTGGAATGGCAAAGCAGAACTACCATTCACTGAACTATAAGGCATCTGATTTGAAAACACAGATTGCTGGCGAGTGTTAGTGGGAACGGCATGTCTCCAAGTGCTCCAAGGCACTGAAGGGTATGACTGCCCATCTCTTGTCATAAAGGGAACTGTTGTATTAGATTCCATGCCAGATGAGTAGCCATGAATCTGGTTTTCTCGATTGGAAGTTTCCTTTATTTCTGAGGATGGGGCTTGAAAAATAACTTCACCAAAAAGCTTAAAACATCCAGGCTGATTAGTAGGATCCTTTGTGATATCAGACATTTTAGTCTGGGACTGCAGATACTTCTGAACATGAGTCAAATCATCACCCATTTCAACCTTTGCACATAAATTGACATTTGCCCGTATCCTATCAGCTGATGCATCATCCATAGAAGCCGGATCAGGTACGTTTAAATCAATCTGAGTTCTCCGACGAGGTACATTGACAGCCATTGAAGCAGCAGCTGGAGCAGAACACACATGTTGTTTCTCCAAATCAAGAGTTACATTCAGATCTATGCCAACTTTAACATTAGGAAATTTTGCATTAACTGACTGCAAAGCAGAACCATCAGAAGTTGACAACAGTTGGCAAATTTCCAGTGCTTTATTTGTGATCTGCTGTAGTGGTTCTGTGATGTCATTTCCTTCTGGACTTAGGATAGCATGAATTTTTTGTGTCTCCATTGAATCAATGATGCAACTCGAAACAGCACTACTTATTTCTCTTGGAGCAACACAATGTTGAGGATTTTCCTTGTCACTTTTAATTTTATCGTCGTTATTGTTTGTGTCTATCTCTGTAGCTTTTATATCCCTCTGTCGCTGCGCCAATCCATTACCACTTAACTCAGCACCTTTATTAACAATGCCACACTTGTTATCTCTTTTAGGATTTTCCTTGTTCAATTGCATCTTACCATCATTAGATTCATTTGAAACAGCATAGAGCTCAGGGTTTTCCTTGCCACTTCTGTTCTGTTCAGCATCTACAGCACATTTTTCTAGTTGATCAGCACAATTCTCAACAGATGACTTCTTTCTTGACTCAGCATCCTTTCCACTTAATTCTTTCACATGATAGCTTTCTCCACTGCCACAATCTGCATTAGTAGTACCTTGTGATTCATCTCTATTTGTAGAGTCCATGCTAATGGAAATATCATTAGTTTGGCTTGTCAATTCTTGTTCACCTTTCTTAATTTCTTCATTGGAAGATCTTTTCACACTTAAATTCTTCAAATATGGCTCCTCTACCTTGGACTTGGGACAGGTCAAGCTAAAATCTGTATTGGAGGGTGTGATCGGAAAAGTTCCCTGGTGTGGAGACGCAATCATTTCACCATCCAATAACATCCTCGGTGTTACTGAATTACTCTCAATCTTTATGCTACCTAGTTTATGTGGAACTTCAACCATCGACAAAGGAGTAAAACAGCCATCTGCATTTTTTTCAAAAAGAATATATTAGAAAAGAATAAATATGAAACAGAACGAGGTTGCAAACTTGCATTGGTAAATAAATTCAATGCATATAGTTACGGTGAGATGCCCAGGGAATACATATATAGTTGAAACACTTAAGAGATCTTGAGAGGTGTATATAAATGTTCTGATTTCAGTTATTTCACTTTCATCCTTGTAAAACAAATAACCTCATGCATGTGATGGATGCTGTTGCCCATGTACAATATAATATACTAAACAAGAATATATGAAATATTACATTTATGGTATTTTTTATTTGATATTAACCGTTTTTTATTGCCTCATCGTAGGATATGTTCCCATTCAAATTCCTCAAATCTAGCCTTTCTACATCGGCAATAATATCACCACCTAACACAATTCCCTGGGATGGTGAAGAATCACACTCAATGTTTTCGCTATCTTGTGAAATTCGTTTATGTGGAAAGTCAATATTAGACAAAGTAGCGACACTGCCATCTCCTTTTTCAAATAAGAATATATTAGAAAAGCATAAAAATAAAACATAACAAGGTTACAAATTTGCATCTATAAATAAATTCTATGCAGAGTCAACTATGAGATGCCCAATGCAAGGAAATTTCGCAGATACGGTTGAAACACTTATGGTATCTTTATAGTTTGTATATAAACGTTCTAATTTTATTTATTTTTCTTTCATCCTTGTACTGAATAAGATCCTGCATCTGATAGAATATGCTGTGTCCCTGAACAATTTTATATATAATATGCAAGCATATATGGAACATTTCAATTGTGTCATAATAACCTTTTTTTATCGCCTCGTCGGTCATTTGAGCAGGTAACACAATTTTCTGTGGAGGTCCAGAATTACTCTCAACCCTGTCGCTACCTTGTGAAATTGGTTTATGTGCAACATCAACCGTAGTCGAAGTCACGAAACTGCCATCTGCATTTTTGTAAACATAAATTAGGAAAAAATTAAATGTAAAAAAGAATATGGTTGCAATTTTTCATCTGCAATGAAATTCTATGAACAGTTAACTGTGAGATTTTTCACTCTTTTACATTTTTGAACTCATACTGACATATGTTTACAAAAGAAAAGGTTTAGGAGGGTGAAACCTCCTTCCTGCGAATATTGGGTCCCCTTGTTTATTCCTTTAGCCTTTTTTTTGTTAGAAAGGTTACTCCCTTAGCTGTAATGTTAGCAGACCACAAAGTCATGTCAATAGCTCTGCCTCAAGGTCTATTAACACTGTTGAGATGAAAACCTGATGAAATGTGTCTTCATAATCCTTTTAAAAAATCACTTCAACGCTTTTGGTGATAATAATAGTTGTTATTTTTCATGTTTTATTTGTAAAAGGTTTCCATCAATCTGTTGTTCATATCTGATAAACTTTATCGCGTCAGTGGCTGATCTTCAGGTTGACTTTTTTATTGATTTATATACTGGATTTTGACACCTTTATCACCAAGTCTGACTCATGCGGCATTGTCACACAAGATCCAATCAGGAGGCAGTGCAGAAAGGAAGGCAAAGCTAGATCATTGTTGCATTTTCTTAGAAATATATTTGGGATTGTAAAGAATGCCACTGTGTAGTCTGAATCATGATCTTATAATCTGGAAGCATCTCATTTTCATGTGAGTATCCAGTTAACAGGACCATTGCACCTGTGCAGTTCCATTTTTGCAAATAAAGGGAATATTAACATACAGAAAGGCTCTCACAAGCAACAATATACTGCTTGTAGTGATGTGAAACTGCAAGATTTACTAAACTGGGTTGTTGGGGCGCCAGCGAGCATACGATGATACGTCTTTTTTTTTTGGTTGTAAATAAAGAAGGCAACATTTACCAAAATTTAGGCTTTGGGTGACTACTGATATATTGACCCCCCCCCCCCCCCCCCCCCCCCACACACACACACCCATTAGAAACTTACTTTGAAGTCTAATTATAGAAGCAAATAAAAGGAACAGTATGAATATAGTACACCTAAATGAATCTATTAGGTGTCCATCTCCAAGATTAACAAGTCATATACAGTTGGCATATAATCAGCAAAATGTAAACCATTATGTTATTTCCTATTAACAGAACAAATTGTCAATATCGATCTGATGACTATCCAAACTAATGTTGATATTGGCAATAATCCCGGGATCAAAACATCTTGCAAAACCATTAAATAATTTTCACCCCACTCTAACACACAGCATATATATTAGAACAACATAAAACGGAAGCAAGCACAAATCACAGGTAACCACAGATATGCCCAGCTTTATGGGGCGCAGTACACAGTCATTACATCTGTAATTTATGAATGTTAAACACACGATCAATGTGATAGTTTGAGTGCAGAAAGGTATAAAAATTATATATGTGCATACATAACTATAGCAAATTCGATATTGACATAGAAATATCTGGCCTTCATGTTATACTGGCATGTTTGCATGTATTTACCTGGTGGTAGACTACATCCGTCAGAGCAAGCAGGAACAGTAGCTGGGCATATCACTGTTGCTGTCATGCTTGTGCTCCTATTGGCAGGATGATTGTTCACTCCTGCAGAAAATGCTGTGTAAATTCCTAATTAATAATCGCAACAAACACACATCTGAACTATGGTTCATATCAACTGGCAAGTAGGCAGATGTTCACCTTGAAGCGGACCTAGCCCGCTAGAGAAAGAAGGCACAACATTTGGGAAAAGCATAACTTCTGTCGTCTTGCTTGTGCAACTAGTGCCAGTATCACAATCATCTCCTGATGCTGGAAAATCACAGAATTTGGTAATCACATAAACAAGAATGCAGGCATAGGTGCTAAACTGACAAATTTAACATGTGTTCACCATGTGGGCCATTGCATCTGTGATCAGAAGGAAGAGCTTCTTGGCAAGCAATCGTTTGAATCATGGTTGTGCTTCTATTGCCAAGGTCATCGCCGACTTCTACAACAGGAAAATCATAATGACTTGATAAAACATAAATATTTTTATGCATATGTGATAATTTCAGAAAATTTACGTATGCTCACCTTGTGGCGGACTACATCCGCTAGCAGCTGGGAAAACCACCTTTTCAGTCATGCTGGAACTGTTATTGTCAAGATCGCCACTAACTCCTAAAACTGGAAAATCATAGAAATTTGATAACCACAGAAAAAATCTTAACGTAGCTAGCTAGGTGTTAAAAAGGAAAGTTCACATGTGTTTACCTGAGGGAGAACTACATTTGCGAGGGGAACCATGAACAGCTAGGGAAACTGTCATTCCAGCCACGCTTGTGGTACTACTAGTAAGATCACCACTGGTTGATATAGCTGGAAAGTGATAGAGTTAATAAGCACATGATTATTTCTGCACACACAATATGTACTACCACCTCGTGATAGACTTTACACACAAGAGAAAGCAGAAACGATACCTGCACAAGTCACCGTCTCAGTCACGCTCGTGCTGCTACTCCTGAGGTCACGATTGGCTCCTAGATCCAGTGAGTTCAGTAGATCTTTCTCTCTCTTCTCCTTCTCATACTTTGCAAGCCCCTGACCCCAACCGAGACGAGACTTCTTCCCAGAGGCATTACCCAGTTCCTCAACATTGGATGAAGGGTTCTTACCATGCAACCTTTTTCTAGCAGAATTCCATCCACTAAGGACTTCCAAGAGATTATTTTGGCTATCCGTCTGCTTCATGCTCTCATCAACGTCAGCACCTTTGATGGGGAGCTCAGCTGACTTGGATCTTAATCCAGTATTTGGATCTGAAAGAGATGATGACCCAGGGCTCTTCTTTGGTTGAAGCTCAGGCATTATTGCTGGCTTCCTTGAGTTGTCTTCTGGTTTTACGCTCCCAACAACATGAAAACCCTTCAAAGATGGTTGAGGTGCTATTGTGTTCTTTACATCAGATCTTAAATCTGTGTCTGGAAGTGATGAACGAGATGCTTGCTCTGGGCTCCTTTTTGGTTGAAGCTGAGGCATTTTCATAGGCTCCCTCGAGTTGTTATTTGGTCTCAACCTCACTTCATCATCAGATTCTTTACTGAGGGGACGAGCTGACATTTTTTTTTCCTGAAATCTTAAACCAGCCTTTGGAGGAGAGGACTTAGATACTCGCGCGGGGCTCCTTTCTCTTTGAAGCCGAGTCTTTTTCAAAGACTGCCTTGAGCTGTTATGTGCCCTCATGCCTACATCAACAGCAGAATCTTCCAATGGGGACTGAGCAGACTTTGCAATCGTCACATGGTATCTGGACGATGTCTTTGCAGGATACGAAGGTGGTTGCGTTCGAGGCATTTTTGCAGTATAACTGTTCTGGGGGTCATCCCCAGAACGTCCATACAACTGTGGTGATTCCAATACCCTTTTCTTTGGGGGCAGAAATGGTTGTATGAGATCCTCCTTTGAATGTTGAGATGGCGAGGGCCCCAGCAGTCCCTTACTTCCAATTCCTCCCAGAACCAAGCAACCACTTCTATGCTGACCTGATGGATGCAAGGTCTTTTGTTCATTCCCCTTTGAATTTTGTGAGAGACAGGGCCCCAGAAGTCCCTTTCGACCCAGTCCGCCCAAACCCTTGTTATCACTTCTACCCTGACCTGACGGGCTTATGGCCTTGTCCGGGGATGAGATCCTTCTTCTTTCTGGTAGTCGAGACCTAGGCCGACCTATATTCATGGATTCGAAAAGTAAATTAATGAAAGTCACCAGAAGAAAACTCAAGGAGGATACATATGGTACAGAGAAATAGGTATTCCAGAAAGCATGATGCAATATGCAAACTGAACTTCATGAAAATCTTGCTCGAATTCTCTTTTCAAAAATTGTAACAAAACGGAAAGAAATGGAGATGAACTGTTTTCGTGTTTTTACCTGAGCGCCATGAGGGGATAATTGACGAGGAGAGCTTTCCTTCACAGCTTTCAAATTGCTGGGCGCTGCCTGTGCTGGCCGCGTTGCTGGAACTGATTGACGCCTTTACTTGCTTACCAGATGGATCCTTGTCTTTCCGTGGTGATGGCTGGACAGGTTCCATCCCGATCTGTAAGAAGACAGACCACACAATCTGGAAACAATAGAAAACGCACAAGGTTCTGATTTCAATCAGCAAATAATCGAGAGGACCAAATTCAGTAGATTTTATGGATCCAAGGTTGGGGAAACAAGATTTGGAAGATGGTATAGATGTCGTAGAGACTAAAGTTCAGTGAGTCGGAAATGGAAAATGGTGGGGATCTAAAAGAAGTTGCCTCAATGCGAAATCATTGCTTTGAGATCTTCAATATCCTATTGCTTTTTAAAGAGGAAGATATCTCTATGCCGTATAGGCAACCAGCAGGAATCACATTGTTAATGTGCTCTTCTTGCCATATCTACGCCTTTGGGTTTTGGATTCTTTCAAATCTTTTTTCTTGTGACGTCAGATATTAAAAACGTACTAAACATGTGAGTGATAGCTGTGGCTACGTTGAAATGCCAGCTTGTGTAATTGGATTTTTGTGAACGGATACCTTTTGCTTTTATGGAATACCATGAATACTGCTAAAATTTCAGCACCATGAGAAGCATGCATGGGTGCTAAGTGCTAAACAAGGAACCGTAGAATACGAAAAAGAAAAAAAAAAGGAAAGACGCATCCGCTTACCCAACAGCTATGATGACAGTTGTGCACTGGCCTAATTCTTGTAAGTTTTAGACCCATGGTATGTTCACACAAGCAACTGACTCACCGATGAGAATCCTATGTTGCTTGTGTTTGTTACCAAAATACTTGAAAGATTTATTCATCAACAGTACCGGATAACATGGAAGAATCTAACAATTTTGGTGTACTGCTCGTTTCTGCATCATGTGGTGGATGTTTATCCACCAACCAATCACTCACGAGGGGAGACCCCTACCAGGAGATTTACGGAATAAGAGTCGACTCTGGAGGAAAAAAATATTTTTTGAACAAGAAAAATATTCAACAATATATACATACTATTCATGAATTACGGAGCAATGTATTTTTTTTATTTAAGAAAACCATCATGAATTACGGAACCTAGTGCACGACGATGTTAAAAATGTTCAGTAATTGATGTTCCGTGATCGTGTTCAGTAAAATCATGAAATTTTGTTCGGTAATTTTAATAATTTAAGGAATGTAGAAGTGCTTGAGTATAAGAAACAATAAAGAAACCATTTTTTGAGTTTCCGTATAATTATTATTTCATATTTATTGAGATTATTTCCACATTTACACTTGTGGGGCCCTGATTAGTAGCTCAAAAGAGGAGCAAAGTACTAACATACTGGCACCCTAGCATCCCTAAGGCAAGAATAACAATAGAGAGAAACAAATACTATCTATTTCATTGTACTTCAACCTACCAACTTCTCACAGTCACACTAATTACAATGTTTGCCCTATCTCTATATCCTTATATTCGGGACAAATTTTGCACTCTACTAGAATTCCTTATATTAAGAGACGGGGGGTGTTGCATGCTCTACCATTCGGCCGAACATGAGTTTGTGACACGTAATTAATGGTCAGACGGCAAACAGGGTGAGGCGCAGCATACGCGGGAGAGCACACGGCGGCGGGCGGACGTATATCGTTTTCGTTCTTTTCCAAACAAATCTTCTATCTACAGTTTCCTCGCTCTGCCTTCTGCCCTTCAACAATGGAGCTCCACGTCCTTAGCTTCTTCTCAAGATCCTTCCTCACCTCGCTCCCGGCCACCCATAAGGCCCGCGACCCACACCATCTACCGATGGGAAAATGCAGGCATTTCGCCTCTCTCCCAACTAGGACAAATATTTCGGGAAGAAAAAAATTTCGGAGGTCACCGATAAACATGAAATATCGGGAATTTCAGAAATTTCGGCAAACAAAATTTGAATTTTTAAAAAAGTCTTGATATAATTTCACAAGATATTGTCTCAAATCAAGAAAACATCACGGTTGCATATGCAAACGAGACAATTTAGATGCATTAAGGTGGTCAAAGGTGGAATTTTGGTGATACTGTTCATTTCCATTTCATTTCGGACCCCCCGAAAAAGAAGAAATGTCGGATATTTCGGTGAAATTTCGCTGATTTTTTTTCCTAGCTCCCAACGCCAGCGTACCTCCCTGCAAAGCGCCTTCGCCTACTGCGACACATCTTTAGTTGTCATCCAACAATCCTTCGCCGCCTAGCCTCGATGCCCCGCGCTCCTTTTCGCCTGGCCACCATGGCTCCCAGCTCCAGGCGAGGCTAGCTCTAGACTTGAGGCAGTGTGCCTGCCATCGGACCCTTTCCCCCACACGTGTAGCACTTCGGTATGCCTGTTTCACTCGCTCAGTGTTTTTTTTTCTCAGTTTTTGTATGTACGTAACCCTCACTGATTGCAGGTTTTCTCTCTTTCCTCAAATCCTCATCCTTGATTTTTTTTTTCTTGTATAAAGCTAGAGGCCAAATCCGATAATCCAAGTTGGGCTTTGAGTGGGCATGCCGGCACCCTCGATTTCTACTTAGCTCAGGCTCGAACCCAAAGATTGGAATATCAGTCACTTTGAACATCTATCAGCTGGCTGATTCTCAGGAAAAAGAAATACCTATCTGGCCCTACTTTTTGAGAGGTTACAATATTGTAGCACATGAATCTTTCTTTGAACTGGGAACGAGCGTTAGCTCAATGTGGCTTGAGCATTTGGTTGTGAGTACACAAAAAAAATACCCTCGCCTGCGCCCACACCAAAGCACGCGGTCCTTGTGTAAGGATGGCCCCCCATAGGAAGGTCTTCTTCTTAGCAAATTGCCCTAGGGGCGTCTCCTCCTGCAGGTCGAATGCTTTGAACTTTCCAACTATAGTTTCACTCTTCGTTGCAATATTGCAGGTCCCAGATGTGATGAGGCTTCTTTGTCAAGCTTTGAGGTCTATTTCATAATTTCAGTGTTTTCATTTGGTATACACTATATTTCAAATATCCAACCTGTATGTATTGTATGCGTGGCTTAAGATGTTTGCCTTTTTTTCAGTTCCCTTGCGTAATAATGCACTAGTACAATGAGGGCCTGCAGTGACGCAGGCCATAAAATTTTGGTGGCGGACGCCTGGCCTAGCGTCACTGCAGGCCGCGGCTCGTGCACTGTAGCATCTTCAGGCGGCGGACGGAGTGACGCAATCAGCCAGGTGCAACTTCGGTGGCGGCAGAAGTGACATCGCAGACGTCCGCCATTAAACCTACTCGCATAGAGGCGGTCGGGATGACGTCACGGGCGACCGCCACCTCTCCGGGTAGCAAGAGTGGCGGACGGTGATGTCAGCCGCGTCCGCCACCCTTGCTGACATCACGGACGTCCGCCACTTCAAGTGAAACACAGGCGGCGGATGGGGCTGACATCAATGTGCCCGCCACCGCATCGGAGCAGTATATAGGCGCGCTGTTTCTTCCCCCCGAACAGTATCGGGCTGAACTCGAGTTCTTGTCCGTACGGCGGCCGGAAAAAATTAGAAAACAAGGGGGGAATGTTTTGATCTCGTTTTTTTTGTAGGAGTTGTTCTAGAAGGTAAATTATAGCAATCCATTGGACTATTTTTGTGTCTAGATGCCAATTTGAGGGTCAATTTTGTGGATAAAGTTGACCTAGGGTTTCAAACTTTTTTGGCTTTATTTGAGGTGATTCCATTGATTTTTTGGTGGGGATTAAGTAGATCCTATGTTGTTTGCCAACCTTCCATTTCCTATATTCTTTTCCTTTGGGTTTTCTATTCTAATTTTGTAGATCCAATTTTGGATTGCATATGCATGAGAGAGGGGAAAATTGATTTGCTTTTTTAATATTTTCTCTTTATTTTTTTATTGCATTGTTTAATTTCGTTTTTATTATTGCAGATGGTTGACAGATCTTGGATGTACGATGGAGGAGGAGGAGACCCGCTACTCTATTTTCAGGAAATCACTAATTTTGTGATAGCCGCAAGGACTCAGGCTTCACGTCAGCGTACAATGGCTATATGTTGTCCTTGTAAGAAATGCAAGAATACTATACTGTTCGTGAGCACTTGTTGGACAATGGTTTCGTGGACAACTACTCCATCTGGACAAAACATGGTGAAACATCAGATAGTGGAGAAGCTGGCAACGAGCAGGAGAGTGTTGATGGCAGTGATCACCGAGAAAGGGCACAACCCAACAATGAGCGTTATACTGACAATCAGTGCAACACCGGGGATGATGCCTTGGTACATGAAACTCGCGAATCTGAAGGCATAGATGTGGAGGAATTGTTGCGCAACATGCAGCATGAGGATCTGCTCCATCACAGGAATAAAGGCTTTGATAACGTAGAAACGTTGCATAAAGCGTCAAGGGACCTTCTTTATGATGAATTGAAAGGGTGTGAGAAGGAGTGCACCGTGTTGCACACGGTTCTTGGACTCCTCACATTGAAGGCAAGCAACGGTTGGTCAGACGGTAGCATCAACAGCTTGCTGGAGATGTTAGGCAATATGTTGCCAAAACCAAATCATTTGCCCACTAGCACGTACCATGCAAAAAAATTGTTGTCTCCATTAACATTGGGCATACAGAAAATTCACGCCTGTCCGAACCACTGTATCCTCTACCGTAAAGAACACGCAGATAAGGTGAGATGCCCAACTTGCAACGCGAGGCGGTACAAGAAATTTGATGACAATGACGATGAAAGTTTGACCGTCAGCAAGAAGAAGGGACAGAAGAGGAATAGAGGCAATCATGAAAATCAAGGAGAAGATGATGCAGATGATGGTAGAAAAATTCCGGCACTGGTGATGTGGTACCTACCAGTAATCGATCGCTTGAAGCGTCTGTTCTCAAACTCAAGAGATGCTAAACTCATGACTTGGCATGCCGACGAAGATGGGCGCAAGAAAGACGGGAAGCTTCGCCACCCTGCGGATGCCCGACAGCGGAAAAAGTTTGACGTTGATAACGTTCGCTTCTCAAACAATCCGAGGAATGTGAGATTTGGTTTGAGTACCGATGGCATGAACCCTTTCGGTCTAACGAGGAATCCACACAGTACTTGGCCAGTGTTAATGTGCATTTTCAACCTTCCATCATGGTTGTGCCACAAAAGAAAGTATATAATGCTCAGTATTCTTATATCGGGCCCACAACAACTTGGCATCGAAATAGATGTGTTTTTGGAACCTTTGATGGAAGACATGAAGAAGCTGTGGGAAGAGGGGGTCCGTGTGTGGGATGCGTACCGTCAGGAGCACTTTAACCTCAAAGCAATTATTTTTGTTACCATCAATGACAATCCTGCTCGCCTAACCCTTACTGGGCAGGTAAAAGGGAAGGCGGCATGCGTTGTATGCGTCGACCAAACATCATCTGTGTACCTTCATAATTTCTGTAAGTTGGTGTACATGCGTCACCGGCGATTCTTACCAAAAAATCACCCATATCGACGAATGAAGAAAGAGTTTGATGGTACAGAGGAGAAAGATGAGCCACCAGTACTTCGCGACGGCAAATTTGTTTATAACCTGGTAAAATGTTACCGGGTAGTTCACGGGAAGCCGGTCAAGGGAAGAAAGCGGAAGAAATCCGATCGAGTTCCAAAGGATGCAATCTTTAAGAAGCACTCGATTTTCTTTCGGTATTTAAACTGTTGGAAACAGTTGAAGATTGGTCATGCAATCGACCTTATGCATGTCACAATGGGTGTGTTCGATAGCACATCAGGTCTTCTGATGGACACTCCTGGTAGGACAAAGGACGGGCTCAACGCCCGGAAAGACCTCAAAAAGCAAGGAATAAAGCCAGAGCTTCACCCTCAAGAAAGGCCTAATGGGAAGTATTATCTTCCACCGGCCAGCTATAACCTGACCCTTGAGGAGAGAAAATAAATATGCAAGTGCCTACGCAGCATCAAGGTACCCACTGGTTTCTCAACGAATGTAAAGAATCTCATCTCAATGGCTGACTTAAAGATAAGTGGCTACAACACGCACGATTGTCATATGATGCTTTCTCTGTTCCTCACCATCGCTGCAAGGGCTATCAAACACCCGTATGTCAGGATGGTCATCACACGGATGTGCCACTTTTTTAACGCTGTATCGAAGAAGGTCATCGACATTGTCGAACTGGAGACCATACGTAAACAGATGCGAGAGACTATGTGCCAACTTGAGATGTGCTTTCCCCTCACCTTCTTTGATACCATGGAGCACTATATGATCCACATTGCAGATCAAATACTTGTTCTTGGGCCATCTTACCTTCACTATATGTACCCGTTTGAGCGTTACATGTACGTTATGAAGAACTATGTGCGCAATCCTAGAAGTCCTGAGGGGTCCATGATAGAGGGATACACAACAGAGGAGGTGTTGGAGTGCTATAATGATTACATGAAAGATGGGAAACCAATAGGTGTTCCAGTGTCACGCCACGAGGGAAGGCTCACCGGTAAAGGAACCAAAGGAAGGAAGACCTTCAATGATGAGAATTTTGAAAGAGTGAAAGAAGCACATTTCAGCATCTTGCATCAGTTACAGATTGCCGCACCATACGTTGAACAACACTTGCAACAGCTTCGCTTAGAAAATCAAGGCATGTCTGAGGAATTGATCATGAGTGAGCACAAGCTTTGTTTCATTACCTGGTTGAAGGAACTAAACATACCAACTGGTGAAACAACAGAAGAAAAAACAATGCATCTATTGGCAGATGGTCCACTAAGTCTTGTTACTTCATGGCAAGCGTTTGACTTCAATGGGTTCACATTTTACACCAAGGCAAAGGACAATAAGAGCCAGTGCCAAAACAGCGGGATAGTAACATTTGTAGAGGACAGTGAGGGAATCAGAAACACATATTATGGATACATTGAAGAGATTTGGGAACTCAACTATGGAATGTCTTTACGTATCCCCATCTTCAAGTGTATATGGGTTAAGCATCCACAAGGAGTAACGGTGGATGATTCCGGATTCACAATCGTTGACTTAAAAAATGTTGGTCACAAGAATGAACCTTGGATACTACCTGAAAATGTGGCACAAGTGTTTTATGCACCTGACCCCGCCACAAAGAAGCATGTCGTCGTGTCAGGAAAACGAAGAATCATAGGAGTTGAGAATGTTACAGATGAAGAAGAGTACAACCAGTTTGAAGAGGTGCCCTTCTTTGCAGATACAACACGAATAGCTCTAATCGAAACAACACTAGACTATTCACGCGTGGTGCCCTACCTACGCACAGCTTGCAAGGGAAAAGTAGTTCAAGGCTAATTAGTGTTGTTAATGAGTGTTGGGGGATCGAAGGTCTTTATGGGACGGATCGAAGCCCTCCAACGGTTGATGGAAACGTTCTGGTTCTGGCGAAGCCCTCGAAGGTTGTCGATGCCTTCGAATCACCTCGTGAAGCCCTCCTTGCTCGTCGTTGCTGCCTTCTGGTTGGAGCGAAGCCCTCTTTTCTGGTCCGCGATGCCGGACGAAGGGGTTCTTGCTCAGGTTCCCTGCAGTTTGTTGCGCGAAGCTCTCCTTCACCCGCGATGCCGGGCGAAGGGGTCGAGTGATTAGAGAGGTTTGAGTACGGTGCGAATGATTCCTTCTTTGGCTCGTGGCCCGAGAAACAGATGTCATTACAGGATCATCTCCCTCCATATTTATAAGGGGGGAGTGATCATATTTACATGTATGCCATTGGCTGCCTTAGCACGGCTCTTAGCCTGATGGTTTGACTTGAGTATTGCTCCTGCGCTGTCTGCTTCTCTGTTTTGTCTTCGCCATTGGCTGTCGGTCTTCGCGTGGGTCGGGGGGGCTTCGGTGTAGTCCCCAACAATGAGTTTTATGTATCCTATTTAGTTTTAATTATTGTATGTTTGTAATATATATGTTACTACTGGGAGACTCCCTTTATATATGTACTACCTATCATCCTATTTCATATGTTGAAATTATGATGTCAATTTTAAATGTGCAATTTTATATGTATTAATTACATATCTATTATATTGCTCAATGGTATATATGTTTTAATTTTATCTGCAAATGGAAATAAAATGATCATAATCATAAAACCATTTAATTAGCGTAATAAACTGATAATTAAATATAGGAAATAATAATGAAACCATTTAATTACATCATATATACTTTATCAATAGTATATATGTATGAATGATAATTTTGTTCTAATGGGCAAATATATCATATATATTTATCAACATATTTTAAAGAAATTTGTAACTAAAAAAATTATTTAAATCATTTTTTGCAAAAAATGGTGGGCGGGGATCGAACCCCGCACCTCAAGGATAGAAGCCGGCTGCCTTACCACTGGGATGTCAAGACTTTCAAGTATCAATGGCTTCGGAATTTTTAAATACAGTCCCTTACGTTGTGAAGTGGCGGACGGGTGTAGCGTCACCCGTCCGCCACTTAACAGGCTGACGTCATCCCCGTCCGCGACCCCGCCGTCCTCCTATATAATCCAGCCCGGCGGCGCCGCTAAACCCTAAACCCGGAGGATTCGCGCGCGACGCCGTCAGGCTGTCAAAATTTCGCGCCGCCGCGCTCCTCCCCGCCCTCCTCGCCATCCCCTCTCGCCCTCCTCGCCCTCCTCGCCGCGCCCTCCTCGCCGCCCTCCTCGCCGCGCCCTCCTCTCCATCCCCTCTCGCCCTCCTCGCCGCGCCCTCCTCGCCGCCCTCATCGCCATCCCCTCTTGCCCTCCTCGCCGCGCCCTCCTCGCCGCCCTCCTCGCCATCCCCACTCGCCCTCCTCGCCGTGCCCTCTCGCCGCATCCCTCGTCACCGTCTCCTCTCGCCGCACATCCCCCGGATCTGCTGTCCCGGAGCTCGTGTCGCCTTCCCCGACCTCGTCGTCTCCGAGCTCGACCCGGCTGCCGTCCCGGACCTCGTGCTGTCGTCCCCGAGCTCGCCGTCCCCGACCTCGCCGTCTCCGAGCTCGACCCGCCGTCCCAGACCTCGTGCTGTCGTCCCCGAGCTCGCCGTCCCCGACCTCGCCGTCTCCGAGCTCGACCCGCCGTGCCGGACCTCGTGCTGTCGTCTCCAGGTGCGCCCCTCTTCCCCTCTGCCCCTTCTTTGCTGGTTGCGTGCCACAATGCCACATGAACCTGTTGCTGCTCCTTCTGTTAGTACTGCTGGATTGATGCTTGAAAGATGGCAATTGGAAATACAATGCTAATAAGGACCGTGTGTTAGTGATGCTTGCTTCTATATGTGCTGCTCCTGTTAGTGGTCAAGAACATGATGTGCTGATTTGTTACTGAAATGCAGCTGCTTGATGCTTTGATGTCCTCAAATTGCTGCTTGATTCTATATGTGCTGCTCTTGTTAACTGAATATTTACACTTGTTAACTGAACATTTACATTTCTTCGAAATGATGGCCTGCTCTTGCTCTACTCTGATTGTTACTGAACATTTACATTTCTTCGAAATGCAGCTGCCATTCTTGTTAACTGAATATATACACTTGCTCTACTCTGATTTTTGTGGACTAAATCTATGTACATTCTTGTTAACTGAAATGTGCTCTTGCTCTGAAATGTGCTCTGAAATGCAGCTGCCATTCTTTTTAACTGAATATATACACTTGCTCTACTTTGATTTTTGTTAACTGAATCTATGTACATGCTTGTTAACTGATATGTGCTCTTGCTCTGAAATGTGTTCTGAAATGCAGTTGCCATTCTTGTTAACTGAAATGTGTTCTAGCTCTACTCTGATTTTTGTTACCTGAATCTATATGTGCACTGTGGCCATGACCTTCTTTGCGATTTTTTCATGATCATCTGTTGTTTCTTATGAACATGGTCGATGATGCAGTTGACATGATCATCTATTTATTTTTTTGAGCAGTAGTGCAATGCCCGATGATGCTTATTTCCATGATTCTGTTCACTACTTAGTGATTCTGAGCTAGCACAATGGTCGATCACCGCCACTGCAGGCTACTAGAGCTTGAATTCCCTTGATTTTGATTGCCACTTGATTCTTTGCCCTCCACTGGATGCTCTCATTCTTCTCCTCTTTTTCCCTTTCCTTCCTCTGTCACCGATATTTGTGCTGAGACATTTGTACTACTGCAATGATATTCGTTACATGCTGAGGCCATTGCTCGATGATGAGTGCGGACTAAACGAGACGAGTTTGTTAACGTGGACCATATCCTACGATATTGGATACATGTTGCCACGCGAGTCAAGGACCTTAGAGCGTTGGATGGCTGTTAATTCGGCAACCCGCACTGAGAGCAAACTTTTCAGTCCCTTTCGGCAAATGATGAAATAGGATAGCCATAGGTAGACTTCCCAGAGTCGACGTGTCATGTTGGTGCGAAGTGAAAACCATTTGGCTTGACATGCCGCGCGACTCTGGGAAGTCTACTTTTTGCAGAATGATAATGCTATCCTCATTCTGATGCCGACATTAATTTTGCTTGTGTACAGGACTATCTAGGGTTTGAACAAAATAAACTAATAAAATTGCGGTTAAAAAACAGTAATGGACAAAGAGATCGAGGTGGAACCCATAGTGGACGACATGTTGGAGGTATAGCTTCCCAGTGATAACGAAGAAGGCGGTCGCGAGTCATCTCCGGAATACGAGGAGCCCTCGCCGCCTTACCCTCTGTGCGCTAAAAGGCAGCGTGCTGAGGGACCCGTGGACCCCGACTACAATCCGAATGATGAGGTAGCGGGTCTTTCGACATCACCTACGAAAGAAGTTAAATTCCTTCTCATTGAATTAACTTGTCATGTTGCATTTCGTAGATTGAGCCACGGCGAAGCAATCGACGATGGTTGTTTGTTGAAAAGGGTGCCATAGTGCCTACAGAGGAAGTTGCTGCTCTGACAACTTCATCTGAAGGGAGTCAAAACAAAGGACTCAGGAAGCGAAACAAGCTTAGTGTTGGCATCCATAAAGTAGAGAAGCTCGACAAAGATGGGTCGCCAATCGAGCCGAAGGGAATTTTGGCACATTGGCGGAATGACTGTGGGGTCTTTGTCAGGGAGAAAGGGAAGATCATCTGGGCGAACTGGAAGAAGGTTGATGAGCAAGAGAAGGAACGATTGTGGAAATTTATGAAAGAAAAATACATTTTCCCAGATGAATTTCTTGAAGCAGGCAAGGCCGCTACTCTGAAGACCATGGCCAAGTGCCTCCGTACGTTCAGGCACAACCTGGACAAGAATTACATCAAAAAGGGTCGGAGCCCGTTCGAGCAATTTGGCATCACACCTGATGATTGGAGAACGTTTGTCCAGTCGAGGAGCTCAGATGAGTTCAAGGCGCTGAGCAAAATTGTCATTGCCATGAATAAAAAGAACATGCTCCATCATAATCTTGGCCTAGGTGGTTACAAGGCCAAGATCCCAATATGGAGGAGGCAAGAAGAAGAAGACCGCAAAGCTGGAAGAGAAAGCGAGTTTGGATCATGCACCGTCAGGACTCGAAACTGGCTCTTTGCACGGCTGAAGAAACTTGGTAACGGGCAGTTGGTCCCAAAGAACTCCCTAGTGGCGGCTATGTTGGAGCGAGCCAAAGCCTTTGCTGCGGCGCAGAAGGCAAAGAAGCTGAAAGGAAAGGAAGCGGATCAAGAGCTAACCGTTGCCCTTCAGACTGCGGAACATCGTGGTCGGACACGAGGATTCTCTTCGACGGTGCGGTGTATTGTTGAGCCCGAGGTCGACAATCGTACCTTGGAAGAACAATCTTTCGAGGAATTCCAAAAGAACTTTTTTAGGTTTATGAAGCTCAACCCAGAGTACTCCCAACCAATGCATGTCCCGGAAATCAATCTGAGTACTGAAAGCCCGCAACAGACTTGTAGCCAAACCCAACAAAAAGACCCGAGCAGTGTTGGCTCCACCCCGGCCGATACTCAGAGGTATCCAGTGGACAATATCATTGAGGCTACACCTTGTTCTCTGAAGGTGACAATGGAGAGGAAAGGGAAGACTCTCCAGTTCAAGGTTGTAGAAGGCACTGCGTATCCTGGTCGCGAACTTCACACTGTGCAAATGCCAAAAGAGTGTGCGAGGGTGTTTGTTGCCCGGGTGATTGACAACAAATTCCTCAAGGACGAGCTCGACTACCCTGATGAGAAAGAGGGGATTGACACTCTAGAAGATGCAGTGAACAATTTCGTTGCATGGTATCGGAGGGATATCGTGATACACACAGTGTCTCCGAGTCCAGTTGCACTCTCTCCGGCACCCGTTGCTCTAGTTGGAGCTGATGTCGACAATGAAGTTGTGCCTCATTCACCGCCGCAACAAGATGTTGATATGGCTCGCTCACCACCTCCGTCACCGACAAAGGACAAGGAGGATGAGGGTGCTCGCTCTCGTTCGCCGCCTCCCTCACTGATAAAGGACAAGGAGGATGAGGTTACTCACTCTCGTTCGCCGCCTCCGTCACCGATAAAGGACAAGGAGGATGAGGGTGCTCGCTCTCGTTCGCCGCCTCCATCACCGATAAAGGACAAGGAGGATGAGGGTGCTCGCTCTCGTTCGCCGCCTCCGTCACCAACCAAGGTCAACGAGCCCGAGGGTACCAAGACATCGCGTGCTTATACGCCTCAACCATCACCAACCAAAGAGAAAGGGACCTATGACGCTGCCGGCATTGTGAAAGGCAAGGCTCTCCCACCCCTTCTTCCTAAAGTGATAAGATCTCATAGCAAAGAAGCAGAAAAATTACCCTTTGATCCTGCTGCCGTTGCAGCTTTCTTTCATGGATTGGGCAACACGGTGAAGGTACCTAAGGTGAAGGCCGTTCAGGTGAAACGTAAAATGAAGCCTGGTGTCCCAGAAGGTTCTTGGGATTACGAACAAGACGATTTTCCCAAATATGCGCATGGCATGCCACTTGTTCCTCTGAGCTTCCTCGTTACAAAGTGTGACTGGGTAATGCAGAGATTTCATGAGTGGTACATTAAAGCTTGTGCAAAAAACATTGAGAATATCCCATGCAAGGTTCCTGGGAAAAAGATTTTCAACACCGACGATTTCGATATGGACGTGCCATTTGAGGATATCCATCACATCTATCGTCTCCATGCAATCGACGTGACAATGATAATTCTTTGGTGCATGTAAGTGCTTTCAGTCTTTCCATTGTCCAAGAACGTAAACTATTAAGCATTACTAATGCATTTTCTTGTCTAGGATTTGTTGCCACTATAACCAAAAAGAATGTGGGTTCCTACACCCACATCTGATATCCCAAGGACACCTGACCCCGAAGATAGACGAGACATCCCCTGTTTACGCAAATATGTCTAAAGCAGAGCGAAGAAGAACTCTTGAGCTAATGATTGAGAATAGAAGAACGGTATGTTCGACCTACATAGGTAAATGCATGAAGGAGTGGGAAGAGAGAGATACCATCTTGGCCCCTTATAACTTTGAGTAAGTATTTCTGGCCAAATCATTTTGTTGTCATTGTTGATTGCGAACCTATGACACTGACATACATCATTATTTATATAGTAATCACTGGATTTGTTTCATAATAAACCACAAGCAAGGAAGGGTTTGGGTATTCGACTCCCTCAGCTATGACCAAAAGAGATACGACATGTTCTGCAAAGTCATTGAGAAGTAAGAAATGATGGGTGTAGTTATCTATATACTGATTCTTTATGTTCATAATCTTAAAGTCGTTTACTTTTGTAACAGAGGGTACCAGCATTACGTTCATAATCTAGGAGGGAAGCACAATCCGAAACGGCCATACAAAATGGGTTGGAATTGGAAATTCCCGGTAAAATCCATATAAATGCTTAAGCACTCATCTTTACTATAATCTTTTGTCATATTGCGAACAAAACACTAACAACAGTTGCATTTGGTTTTCAGTGTAGAAAACAACCTCCAGGGACTAACCATTGTGGCTACTACGTGATGGACTGGCTATCCTTGGCCGTGCATCACAAGTTTACTAATTTGCCCCGCGAAGTTCCGACAAAACATGTAAGTACTAGTTGCATATATTTACAATCTTTTGCACATATTTAAAATGTTTGTTTTCATTAACCCAAATTTGATGTGTGTTTTTGTCATGTGTGCAGGACACTACTAAGAAAGGGATAGCTGGATTCAGCGAGGCTACACTATATGGCTTCACATCAAGGATATGTCGCTTCATCATGCATCACCTTATCCATCCCGACGGCGATTATTTTAATCCAAATGGAAAGTTGGCAAAATTCCCAGACTTATGTTGTTGGACTGGGAAAGTAGCTATAAGTCATCAACAGAGCATAATTGAGAAAAATTGGAAGGATGACATTGCCACTCAAAGGAACAAGATAGACTATAGTTGGGTGTATGATAAGGATGTGAAGGATGTGCAGGTTCCGGGCACATGAACAATTGTGGCGTTTTTGTATATGGAGGGATGAACTTGTACTTGTGTTGTTACATGCTATTTGGTTATTATTATCGAACTTTCATTGTTGGATGTCATTCTGTGATGACCTGTGTTGATTTGTGATGAAATATTTGAAATGTGTGTGATTTTGAATTTGTTGGCCTCGGTAAATTGAATTTTTGGATTAATTTTGAATCTGTTATCAGCTAGCAGTGGCGGACAAACTGACATAGTCAAACGCCACTGCTCAAATGAGCAAAGTGGCGGACGCCATGACGTCAGCGGAAGAGTGGCGGACGTCGTGCGATCACTTCTACCACCAGTGCAGCGTGCCAGATAGGTGGCGGTCAGGATGACATCATCTTTGTCCGCCACTCCTGCCGTGGAAGCGATGGCGGGCGGTGTGGCGTCAGCGTCCGCCACCGTCTTCTACTCGAGGTGGCAGACGATCCCGTCCGCCACCGAACCCAGGACCTAGCAGTGGCGTTAACGCAGTGGCGCTCGCGTCGTCCGCCGCTGCTAGGCCAAAACGACCGCCACTAAAGGCCCTCAATGTACTAGTGATGGAATGAACAAATGGCAGAGAATATCAGTTCACTTATGTAATAATGGAAGGAAAAAGGAATCATTTCCCTTATGTAATAAATATTATAGTGAATATTCATGCATTCCTTCTGTACTGCTGACACTCCAAGTTCCAAGTCTTTTGGACTGAAAAAGGTACATACACAACAAAAGAAGGCATATAGTCGTAGGTTTTGTATCATCTATGCCTTAAAATGTGCCATGACTAACCAAGAACAAACAAAATTTGATGCTTTCAGATAACTAATGTTATTATTACCTATTATTCATTTAAGATTGCAAGGTAGATATGCTAACTCAGTCTTCTAGACCCTTCAGACTTTGCCTTTAGATCACCCAATTTTATTGCGTATGTACCTCTCCAGTAGCAATGATATTAGTACCTCTCAAGTTTTAGGTAGTCTACTGGAGAGCAGCAAAATATCACAAAACTTATTAGCATCTCAAGAAAATGATTCAATACTACAGCTATTTTATTGCCAAGTGACACCCTGAAAAAGTTTATGAAATTTTGTTCCTCTCCAGTAGAGTACCTAAAACTTGATACCTATAAACCTTCCTGGATATACTCTTCTCTTCAAGAAGGGTTTCATAAATACGTCAAGACACAGAAAAACAATGAATAATTACAACTTTTGGCAAGAGCTCTTTTCCATCTCTCTCTCTCTCTCTCTCTCTCTCTCTCTCTCTCTCTCTCTCTCTCTATATATATATATATATATATATATCTATCTATCTATCTCTGTGTGCGTGTGTGTTATTTTGTTTTGATATTTAAACAATTACTATCAAGATAAACAATTGTCAAAAATAACAAACCTAGTATTTGAAGAATCTCTCAAGAAGGGGATATGCTAATGATGGATTCAGCTTTTCCCTGTATGAATTGACCGGCACGCGATGAATGCATTGCTGTTGTAACTACAATATTGAGAGAGGTCAGGAGTTAAAGACAAAGAAAAAATAGAGAACTATTATTGTCAGTTCTGCTGAGAAACAAAACTGATTGAACTTCATAAACTTTTGATGAATTTGATTGTTATCATAGTTGGAAAACACAATGTTTCTGTTCAAAATGTTTACACTGCTGATTTTATGGCCTTCAATGTTTGACTGCTATTTATTATAATAGAACTATCATATCTAATCTAATTATTATTATTAAATTAATTTAAATGTGTTGGGGGATCGAAGGTCTTGAGAGAGCCGGCGAAGCCCTCCAACGAGTGTTGTAGTGGAAGTCGGCCCACGCGAAGCCCTCCGAAGGTTCTTGTTCTCGGTGTGGAGCCTCGCGAAGCCTCGTCGCTCCTTGGATGGCTTCTTCTACGCTCAGCGAAGCCCTCCTTAAATGTTAATCGTTCTATGATACTTACGTTGTTCAATACCCGAAGCCCTCAGTGGTCCGCGATGCCGGGCGAAGGGGTAAAAACACAATAGAGAATTATGGACGGAGTTAATGATGTCTCTTTGGCTCGTGGCCCGAAAAATAGATGTCATTACAGGAGCTCTCCCCTCCATATTTATAAAGGGGGGAGAGATCAATATTACAGCCATGCCACTGGGCAATTCTGTTACGGCTCTAAGTGTTAGGCTTCACTCTGGCTCATATTCTATATCCTTCGCCTGGAGTCAAATACCATTCGCATGATGCAAAGAGCCTTCGGCGTTATCTCCAACAGTTGTCACACCCTTCGCTATGTGTCCCGATGCCTTCGCTACTAGGCGGAAGGCCTTCGCTTGTTGGTTGTAACCCTTCGCTGGTTAATACTTGTTGCCGGATCCCAACATTAGCCCTCAACTGTCGAAGTGTCTTAGTGTAGCATAGGCCTGAGACAGTTTCTTTCAATCCTGCAACAAGTATAAAAATTTATGTTCTGTGTGCTTTTTGTTTTTTGCCGTTTGGTTTTCACGATGGCTCGTTTCCCGCGATCTTTATTGCCTATAAAGGTATCGTTTTCTTCGGTGTTTTTACTGAAGCTTCTTGAGTCCTCGTTTTTACTGTGATTCTCCCCTTTTCTTTGACACCTTCGCTGCACTTTTTCATCCTTCGCTTGACTTTGTCTTTTGCATAGATGCCTCCGAAGGTTGCTTTGTCTGAGAGGGCGTGGAATCATACCTTCAATCATTCAGATTGTACCGAAGATTTTCTGAATGATTACTTTCTTTCAGAGTTTGGCCCTAGGGAATCTGCTCGTTCTCCTGGATCTAGTCTTGTTCCCAAACCTCAGGATGGCGAAGCCGTTGTTTTTCTTGAATTCTTCAAGTATGGACTTCGGGTGCCAGTTCATCCTTTCGTGGCTAAAGTTTTCCAATTCATCAGCTCACGCCCAATGCTATTGCAAAGCTTTCCATTTATGTTTGGGCATGTAAGTCCCAAGGCATTGAGCCTAGTGTTTCTGCCTTTGCTTTCACTCATCGGGTTCACTTTCAGCCAACTTCGCGGGAAAGCTCTGACAGTTTTGGGGTGGTCAACTTTGTTAATCCAAAGAATAAGAAAGGACTGGCCTTTGGGCAGGCGAACAAGGTAACATCTCATTGGAAGCAGAGTTGGTTTTACGTCAAGTTTGGCGAAGGTTCTGAGATTGTCAGCACCATGGATCCTCCCAAATGGCTGGTTAAGGCTGCTGTTAATAATGATGGTGACTTTGGAGGTTGTGTGGACTCTCTTCGAAAGATCCGGCCTTTTCTAAGCTGTCGAGATCTTGTGGAAGAGTATATCTCTGCTCGGATTGACCCCCTTCGGCCCAACTGGGATCTCCATTTTGCTGGGGGTTTATATGCGAATGGCCTTCGCAAATATGTTTTGGATACGGAGGCCCTTACAGTTGCTGAAGTTGAGAAACGAGCGAAGGATATAGTCGGTCCTTATATCGACAAAGAGGAAGCTGATCGTCGCGAAGCTGGTATTCCCACTCGCTTCAATCGTTCCTTCGCAGCTCGTGGCTAGTCATACGAGGATTATGGTGCTCCTGTCCCGAAGCGGAAGAGGAGTTCAAGTGTTTTGATTGAGGAAGCAAGGCCTTCGGGAAAACGTCCCCGAAAAAATGCTCCAGATGCTGGTGGGGGCCTTCGCCGGACGGTATTGAATCCTAGGCCTGTTAGTGTTGCTGCTCCCAAAAATTCCAATGGAAGCGAAACCTCTGCCAGCGATGGTTCCGACGAAGGCTATTCTTCTGAGGAAGATCCTTTCAGTGGTCTTCCTCGTTTTCGTATTTCAGAGAATGACGACCCCGTCCGAGTTGCACCTGCAACTGCTTCGGATGGTTATGGGCTTCCTTCGCTGTCTCCTTCGGAGATCTTTCCTCGTACCAGCCTAGTTGAAGATGTCGACAAAGCTATTCCTGACGCTATGTTTGCAAAGGAGAGAAGTCGTATTTCTGGAATTGAACCTGAGCTTTTGTTTGGCGCTCTTAAATCTAACCATGTCAAGGTAATAATTTTTGTTGGTTATCTTTTACCTTGACTCCTCCTCTTTTTGCGGAGCTTTTGGTTGATAATAGTTTTTGTTTTTATAGATGCTCCCTGTTATTGGTGCCCTTGATGATCAGCTTTATTACCTTCGCAACCGCCTCAGCGTTTTCAAGCAGAGGTATCGCGAGCAGAACGAAGAACTTCAGCAGAAGACTACTGAGGGCAGAAAAATTTCTTCTTCTCTTTTCAAGGCTTGCGAAGACTTGCGCGGTTGTATTCAATACCTTGGCGGGAAAGTGTGTGACTTTCCTCAGCCGACAGCTTCAAATGAGGAGTTAGCTGGGTGGATTTCTGCAAATTCTTCTTATGCGAGGTCCACTACTAAAAACTTTGGAGTTTTAGCTGGAGCTGCTGGTATTGAGGAGGCCTTCGCTCAGCTTAGTTTGGCCGGCGGGAGTGTTAACCCAATCTTGGCTGAGGGATTCTCTCCCGTAGCGAAGCTTCCTGATTCAATCCCTGAGGAGGCGAAGGGCTCTTTCTCCAAGATGGTCCCAGATTGGTATGAAGTTGGTCCTGGGCGTGTTTCTTCTTTTCTTGGTAGGTTTAATAGAGATGAGGATTCCGAGCCTTCGGAGGGTTCCGAGAGTGTTTCCTCGGACGAGTAGTTTTTAAGTCGTAGTAGAATTTGTAAACTTTAATCGAAGGTGCTTCTTTAATTTATGTGAAGGTTTTCTTCGATTAATGTATTCTTTTGGCCTTTTGGACCTATTGCGATGTCTGAAATACCTTTCTTTTTGGTGTTTCATTTTCGCACGTCTCTCATTTGAAGGAATGATTGGCATAGTTCTTCATTTTTCGAAGATGTAATGTTTTCTTGTCTTTCTTGGACGAAGCTAAGGTTATGAGATTTTCTTATAGACCCTTCGCATGATCCTCTGATTCCCGCTTTTGGGATTTCACAGGTTTCTTATCCTTTTGGACGATTTTGAAGTCCAATAAATCTCTCTTATTGGTCCTTCGAATTATCCTTTGATTCCCATATTTTGGGATTGTTCGGATATATCTGCCCTTTTGGGCGAAGTCGGGAGTCATAAGGTCTTTTTGACCCTTTGACTTTTTATTGTTTGTTAAACTTTCGCTTTTTCAGGGAAAAAAAATTTATTCCTCGGTCCTGCCTCGTTAAAAACCTTGCTCCCTGCGAAGGGATTCACTGTGCAAGAAAAAGAGTACAGGCCGGCTGTTTTTCTTTTACACATAATATTTTTTGAGTTTTTCCACATTCCAGGTGTGGCTTACATCTTTTCCTTCGGAGGATAGTAGCTTAAAAGCTCTTTCGTTGACGGTTGCCTTCGCTATGTAAGGTCCTTCCCATTTGCTCTGTAGTTTTCCTACAGTTTCTTCGTTATGCTTTCGTCGGAGCACCAGATCGCCATCTTTAATACCCTTCGATCTTATACCTTTGTTTTTCCATTTTTTTGTTTCTTCTTCATATTTCTGTAGATTGAGTACTGCTTCATTGCGTATTTCCTCTAGGCTTTCTTTTGAAGCCAGAGATGCTTCGTCTGAGTTTTCTGCTAGGCTTCGCAGAGACTTGTTTTCCAACTCTTCAGGTGTCATTGCTTCTTCACCGAAGAGTATTTTGAAGGGGCTGAGGCCAGTTGACCTTGAAGATGTAGTTTTTAATGACCATAGAACTGAATGCAGCTCCTCTGGCCATTTTCCTTTTTTGATATTTAATAATCTCTTTTCCACTGCCAAAAATATTCTCTTGTTTGCACTTTCAACTGCCCCATTTGTTTGGGGGTGATAAAGTGATGCGAAGCGAAGGTTGATACCCAGTGATTCGCAGAAGTCAATGAATAGCTGGCTGTCGAATTGTTTTCCATTATCTACCACCAATTTCCTTGGGACTCCATATCTGCAAATTATAGCCTGCCATACGAACTTTTTCATATTCTCTGAAGTTATCGAGGCTACTGTTCTGAATTTGATCCACTTTGAGAAATAATCCATTGCGACGAAGGTATATTGTAAATTTCCTGGCGCTGCTGGCAGCTTTCCGACTATGTCTATACCCCACTGATAGAAAGGTCATATCGGCTGCATCAATTGTACCTCAGCTGCAAGGCTTCGCTGATGTCTGGTGAAGAATTGGCATTCTTTACATTTTTTAACTATGTCCTCGGTGTCTCTTGCTGCCGTTGGCCAGTAAAAACCCATTCTGTAGAACTTCGCCACTAGTGGTCTTGATGCGATGTGAGATCCGCACATGCCCGAGTGTACGTCTTGGAGTATTTGCTTGCCCTCTTCTGGCGAAATACATCGAAGCCATGCCTGGCATACTCCGCCTTTATAGAGTTTTCCTTCGATCAGCTTGTAGTTTCTTGCTTTTTGCGCTATCCTTTTTGCTTCGGTTTCTTCCTGGGCTTCGTATTGATTGTTTAGATGGGCTATTATCGGAGCCCTCCAATCTTCCCATAACTGAAACAGATGGTGCACCTTTCTTCTGGAATCCTCTGATGTTGATCCACTTAAAATCTCAAAGAAGACATCTGGGGGAAGACCTTCGCCTGTTGCAGCGGCCTTCGCAAGTGCATCCGCTTCTTTGTTTAAGTTTCTTTTTAAACTTTTAACATTGAAACCCTTGAAGTATTTCTGCATTTTTGTCACGGCTTTGTGATATTTTATGAGTTCTGAGTCTCTTGCTTGGTAGTTATTTTCTACTTGATTTGCCACGACTTCAGAATCTGTGCTTATGAGGACTCTTCTCGCTCCTAGGGCCTTCGCTTTGCGAAGCCCTAACAGGACTCCTTCGTACTCTGCTATGTTGTTTGTTGAATGGAACTCAAGCTTGACAGCGTATCTCACCTTAATCCCCGAAGGTGAAGTTATTATAGTAGATGCTCCTGCGCCTTTTGCACCCCAGGCTCCATCGGTGAATATTGTCCAAAGAGGATCCGTTATTGTTTCGGCTGCCTCTGAACTTGCTGGGGTCCATTCTGCTATGAAGTCTGCTAAAGCAGCCGCCTTGATAGCTGTTCTTGCTCTGAATTCTATGTCAAACAGTGCCAGTTCTGCTGACAATTTTCCAATTCTTCCTATTGCTTCTCTGCTTCGAAGGGTGTCTCGAAGGGGGAATGAAGTTGGTATTATTATTTTCCTATCGCTGAAGTAGTGTTTCAGCTTCCTTGAAAACATGACGACTGAGTAAGCCATTTTTTCTATTTCTGAGTATAGCAGTTTTGCTCCTGATAAGGCTTCGGACACGAAGTATACTGGTCGTTGGCTTTTGTCTTCGCTGCTTTCATGTACTAGAGCTGCACTTACTGCCGTTGATGAAGCTGCTATATATAAGTATAATTCCTCGCCCTGTTTCGGGCTAGCTAAGGTTGTCAGATCAGAGAGGGTTTTCTTGATGTTGTCGAAGGCTTCTTGTTGCTCATCACCCCATTGAAACTTCTCTTTCACTCGAAGGGCTTTGAAAATAGGGCCACTTCTTTCTGCCAGTTTTGGGATGAATCTGCTTAGTGAATTTAGTCTTCCAGCGAGCCTTTGTACGTCCTTCAAACATTTAGGTTGAGCTAGACCTTGGATTGCTTCGATTTTCATCTTGTTTGCTTCTATGCCCCTTTGCGATACCATGAATCCCTATAATTTTCCTGCTTCAACTGCGAAGGCACACTTTGCCGGGTTTAGCTTGAGGTTGTGTTTTCTTAGGTTCTCGAAGGTTTCGTCGAGATCCTTTAGGTGATCTGCTCTTTTCTTTGTTTTAATGACTATGTCGTCCACGTACGCTTCGGCGTTTCTTCCCAATTGGTCCTCGAAGACTTCTTTGACCAGCCTTGCGAAGGTTGCTCCTGCGTTGCGAAGGCCGAACGGCATCCTGATGAAGCAGAATGTTCCATCATGCATGATGAAAGCTGTCTTTTCCTCATCTTTCTTCGCCATATGTATCTGATGATATCCTAAGTAAGCATCCAAGAAGCTTAGTAACTAGCATCCTGCCACAGAATCTGTTATTGTATCTATTCGATCTAGAGGGAAGTTGTCTTTTGGGCAGGCTTTGTTTAATCTCGTGAAATCGATACACATTCTCCATTCTCCTGTCTTCTTCTTTACTAGAACGATGTTTGAAAGCCAGCTTGAATGTATCGTCGGCCTTATCACTCCGGCTTTTAGCAACTTAGTCACTTCGACTTTTGCGGCGACTTTCTTCTCGTCAGAAACCTTTCGGATCTTGTCGACGAAGGGTCTAATTCTTGGGTTTACCTTCAACTCGTGATGTATTGTTTCTCGCTTGATCCCTGTGATGTCTTGAGGCGACCATGCGAAGACGTCGGCGTTTTCTTTTAGGAACTTGATCAGCTGTTCTCTTTCATTTGTAGAAAGGTTCTTCCCTATTTTGACTGTTCTTTCCGGCTTTTTTGGCCATAGGATTACCTCCTCTATTTCACTCGAAGGTTCCAGTTTTGCTTGTACTCCCTTCTCTTGATTTCCTTTTGGTTCGTCCTTCTTTTCTGACTCTCTATCAGCTTCGCTTTCTTTCTGTCTAATTGGGCCGCAGTGTATGCTTATGACACCCAGCTCCGAAGGGATCTTCATTGTCAGGTAGTTGTGGTGTATTGCAGCTCCGAATGATGTCAGTATTTGTCTTCCGAATATGGCATTGTACTGGCTTTCAAAATCCATGATCAAAAAATCAGTTTCTTGGGTTGATGATTTTTCTTCGTCCTCGAAGGTTATCCTCATTTTTATAGTTCCAATTGAACACGCTTCGTCTTCGCCGAAGGCCTTGATCATTGTTTTGTTTGCATTTGTGTAGCCGC
Source organism: Eragrostis curvula (assembly GCA_007726485.1). Taxonomy (NCBI): domain Eukaryota; kingdom Viridiplantae; phylum Streptophyta; class Magnoliopsida; order Poales; family Poaceae; genus Eragrostis; species Eragrostis curvula. The sequence goes on along the minus strand of RWGY01000045.1, from coordinate 8,317,876 downwards.
CAATGCTCATGCGCTTTAGGGTATCTTTGAAGATGATGTTGACCGGGCTTCCATTGTCTATCAGTATTCTGTGCACTAAAAACCCTTCGATATCTGTCTTGATTACGAAGGCGTCTGTGTGCGGGTAATCGGCAACTTTAAAATCTTCCGAGGTGAAACGGATTACTGATTGCTCTTTTTCTGGGCTTCTTTTCCTTGCCCTCGCGATCTTTTCCGAGTGGTTTTCTTGTTTTCTCTTCATCGTGGGTTCGGCCCACGGACGGCGCCAAATGTTGAGGGATCGAAGGTCTTGAGAGACCCGGCGAAGCCCTCCGACGAGTGTTGTAGTGGAAGTCGGCCCTCGCGAAGCCCTCCGAAGGTTCTTGTTCTCGGTGTGGAGCCTCGCGAAGCCTCGTCGCTCCTAGGATGGCTTCTTCTACGCTCAGCGAAGCCCTCCTGAAGTGTTAATCGTTCTATGATACTTACGTTGTTCAATACCCGAAGCCCTCAGTCGTCCGCGATGCCGGGCGAAGGGGTAAAAACACGATAGAGAATTATGGACGGAGTTAATGATGTCTCTTTGGCTCGTGGCCCGAAAAATAGATGTCATTACAGGAGCTCTCCCCTCCATAGTTATAAGGGGGGGAGAGATCAATATTACAGCCATGCCACTGGGCAATTCTGTTACGGCTCTAAGTGTTAGGCTTCACTCTGGCTCATATTCTATATCCTTCGCCTGGAGTCAAATACCCTTCGCATGATGCAAAGAGCCTTCGGCGTTATCTTTAACAGTTGTCACACCCTTCGCTATGTGTCCCGACGCCTTCGCTACTAGGCGGAAGGCCTTCGCTTGTTGGTTGTAACCCTTCGCTGGTTAATACTTGTTGCCGGATCCCAACAAAATAGATCTCTAAGGATATGATTTTTTTTTTTTTTTGAATCAATCTCTAAGGATATGTTGGGATTCTTGTTTAAAGTGTCGCTACAATTCATTGAAAAATGTTTTATTATCAAACAGTTACAAGAAAATGTTCTTTTAACAAAACTGCTAAAATTGACACTTTGGAATTATATCTGTGGCTAGTTTATTCTATAGTATTTTTTATAATTACACCATAGTTTTTTGAAAATTTACACCTTTCAGTGATGAATTACTGCAGTAATGTCACAATGAACATTTTAGTAAAACTTGTCTCTCGTTGGAATGATTGGTTAGTAGATAAACATCCACCACATGTTGCAGAAACCAGCAGTGCAACAAAATTGTCACATGCTCCTTGTTATCTAGTACTTTTGATGAATGAAGCTTTAAAGTATGTAGATAACAAACACAAGCAACATAGGATCCTAATCTGTGAGCCAGTTGCTGGTATGAACATACCATGGGTCTAAAACGTGCAAGCATTAGCTAGGCTAATGCGTTATTTCAATTCTTCTTTTTTTTTTTTGTACAAACAGAATTGTCAAAAAAAAAGGCAGCGATGCATCCTTCCATTTTCTGTTTCCTTTTCCATCGTTTAGCACCCATGCATGCTTCTCACGCTGCCAAAATTTTAGCAGTATTGATGGCACTCCATAACAGCAAAAGGTATCCGTCCACAAAAACCCAAAGTGCCTGAGCTGGCAATTCAACTTAGTCACAGCTATCACTCACATGTTTAGTGGGTTTTTAATATCTAACGTCACAGGCAAAAGGATTTGGAAGAATCCAAAACTCAAAGGCAAGAAGAGCACACTAGTAATATGATTCCTTTTTTTTCCGAGTAGTAATATGATTCCTTTTTTTTTCATTTCTTTCCCTTTTGTTACAATTTTTTGAAAGATAATTCAAGCAAGATTTCCATTAAGTTCAGCTTACATATTGCATGATTTCTGGAATACTGTTTATGTACTGTATGTATCCTTCTTGAGTTTTCCTCTGGTGACTTTCGATAATTTGTTTTTTCAAATCCATGAATATAGGTTGGCCTAGGTCTCGCCTATCAGAAGGAAGGATCTCATCCCAGGACGAGACCGTACGCCCATCAGGTTAGCATACAAGTGATTGCTTGTGTCAGGGTAGAATTCGTAGAAAGGGAGTGCTGGGGCTCTTACCATCTCAACATTCAAAGGAGGATCTGAAACCACCATTTCTGCCCCCAAAGAAAAGGGTATTGGAATCACCAGAGTTGTATTGTCATCCTGGGGAGATGCAGCCTCCAAAAATTCCTCGAATTCAACCAATCAGAAGCTCGACCCCACGATCTTCGAATCTTGCAAATACATGGTCCAGATCCCATGTGACGATTGCAAAGGCAGCTCAGTCCGCATTGGAAGATTCTGTTGTTGATGTGGGCATGAGGGCACATAACAGGAGCTCAAGGCAGTCTTTGAAAAAGACTCAGCTTCAAACAAAAAAGAGCCCCTCGCAAGCATCTAAGTCATCTCCTCCAAATACGAGTTCAAGATTTCAGGCGAAAAAAAATGTCAGCTATCTTGAAGATCCTGATGATGATGATGTGAGGTTGAGACCACAACTCAAGGGAGCCTATGAAAATGCCACAGAATCAACCAAAAAGAAGCCCAGCTCAAGCATCTCATCCATCACTTCCAAATACAGGTTTAAGATCTCATGTAAAGAACTCAATACCATCTCAACCTTCCTTGAAGGGTTCTCATGTTGTTGTGAGTGTAAAACAAAAAGACAATTCAAGGCAGCCTGGGAAAATGCCTGAGCTTCAACAAAAGAAAAGCCCTGGGTCATCATCTCTTTCAGATCCAAATACTGGATTAAGATCCCATGCGATTGTTGCCACCTCAGCTGAGGCCCCCATCAAAAGGTGCTAATGTTGATGTGAGCATGAAGCAGGGGGATGGCCAAAATAATCTCTTGAACAACCTGAGTAGTTGAAATTCTAGTAGAAAATGGTGGCATGGTAAGAACCTTCAGCCAGTGCTGAGGAATTGGGTAATGTCGCTGGGAAGAAGTCCCATCTCGGATGGGATCAGGGCCTTGTAAAGTATGAGAAGGAGAACGGAGCGAAAGCTATTGTGCTTGACACGGTGGCTTGTGCAGGTATCGTTTCTGCTTTTCTCTTGCGTATATGTCTATCACATGGTGGTGGTATATGTAAACTTGTCACAGTAAGAACATATTGTGTGTGCAGAAATAATCATGTACTTATTAACTCTATCATTTTCCAGCTATATCAGCCAGTGGTGATCTTACTGGTAGTAACACAAGCATGTCTGCAATGACAGTTTCCCCAGCTGATGTTCATGCATCCCCTCGCAGATGTAGTGCTCGTTCAGGTAAACTAGGGTCGGCTGGCGCGCTACGCCGCGCCCGGATGGAAACCATATGTAGAACTTCGTCAAGTGCATAAGCATTTCTATTTCCTGCCCAGAAGCGGAGTAGTTTTGGATGTGACCGTGTGTGTCATGGGATTTGATAAAGAAGAACTGAACCTTAAGAATACAAAGTCTATAAAATCCAAACATGTAAATATCACGTATTACAGAGTCTTTTTAGCAAAATGCCCACAGCCTTATCCTCACAACGGAAAACACGACCACAGCCTCACCGATTCCACCTTTTTCTCAAAGAATAAACAACAAAAACATTTTTTTTTGTTTATAATGGAAATACATAGAAGTTGAGGGCACTCTTTTGCAAGATTGCAAAGGCATTGTACTCACCGATGAAAATGTTTGTTTTTGATTGAGAATAGACAAAAGGTAAGGGAACCAGATGCAAATTTCTAAAGAGGAGACGTGGGCACACCTGATCCATATGTTTCTCAGCCTTGCCTTTCTTCCTCGTTCACTCCGCCTCCAGCTTTATCTCCCCATCGCTCTCTTCCTCACCGAGCCTCACTCCTCTTTTTGGGTGAACGCTCTCGCTCTCTCTCCGCTCAAATCATGCTGCCGCCTGTCGCTCAGTCCAGTTATGGCTGCCACCCGCCCCAGTTCCTCACTATTGTGCATCTGCAACACCCCATCTCTCCCTCTCCGAATGCGGCATCCAAGGTCTGCAGCGGCTGAAGCGACCTCTGCACCACCAGGCCCTCCTCCCAGCGGTACGGCGCTGCGACCGCCCCGTAATTGCTCCTTCTCCGCCTAAGCTCAGTCAGATGAAGGCGACGCGGGTGAAGAGCCGGGCAGGAAAACCAGGGCCATGGTCCAGTTGACCTTTTGGTGCTGGTCCTCAGGCGCGGCGCGGCGTGGCAGGCGCCCAAGCTGCTCGGCATGATGCGTCATGGTCCCTCCCTCCCCCTTCGTCCTCTCGGCCGGTTGCTGGCCTGGCAGGAAAACCAGGCCCGGACACGGGTCGGCGATACGTCAACGTCGAGAATGGCCCATGGTCGACGGGGGCCCACTAGCGTGCTCGCGAGGTCGCGGCCCATGGCCGGCCTGTTGCCGGCACCGACGTACGGAGGCGTCGTGGTGGCCGGAGGAGGCGTCCACGCCATGCTGAAATTGACGCGGCCTCACGCGAGGCGAACGCGTCGCCCAAAACGCTGTGGTGGGCGGAATCCTGTGCTGGATCAGCACTCTACTATACATGTGAACTTTCCAGTTTAACCCCTAGGTTAATAATTTTTCTGTGGTTCTCAAATTTCTATGGCTTTCCAGTTTTAGGAGTCGATGATGATCTTGACAATATTAGTTCAAACATGAAAGAAAAGGTGGATTTCCCAGCTTCTAGAGGATATAGTCCGCCACAAGGTGAGCATACGTTAATTTGCCAAAAAAACACATATGCATCAAGACATATTTTTGTGCTTATCAAGTCAGTAAAATTTTCCAGTTGTAGGAGTCGGCGATGACCTTGGCAATAGAAGCACAGCCATGATTCATATGATTGCTTGCCAAGAAGCTCTTCCTTCTGATCACAGATGTAATGGCCCACATGGTGAAGTTAAAATTTTCAGATTTCCACCTATGCCTGCATTCTTGTTTAAGTGATATCTATGATTTTCCAGCTTCAGGAGATAATTGTGATACTAGAAATAGCAGCACAAGCAAGACGACTGAAGTTATGGTTTGCCCAAATGTTGTGCCTTCCTTCTCTAGCGGGCTAAGTCCGCTTCAAGGTGAACACCTGCATACTTGCCAGTTCGTGTCACTGTTATGTTGGACTTGTGTTTCTTGAGAATATTAATTAGAAATTTACACAGCAATATCTGCAGGAGTGAACAATGATGCTGCCAACAGAAACATAAGCATGACTGGAACAATGGTATGCCCAGCTAGCTGGAAAGGCCGTAAAACACTCGGGAATCTACTGTTCCTGCTTCCTCTGACGGATGTAATCTACCTACATTCAAACATAGCAGTATAACACGAAGGCCAGATATTTTTATGTCATTACGAATTTGCTATATTTATGTATGCGCATAATTTTCATATCTTTAAAGTGGCATCTACATATCAAAATTTGTAGCTTCAGTTGATGAATTGGTGAAGAAAATGCTTTGATGTTGCCCGCTTACTTCTCAAAATTGTTTATCCTGATACTGCTTCATGGATATCCAACATTAGAGATCCTTGATATTTCTAATTCAAATATCAATTTTAATAATTTCTCCCACTGCAACATGTCTCTGTTATTTCCCAACCCAACATGTTATCATTTACTGTGATATTCTCTCACGTGCCAACTATTTTGTTGCGGCCTCTCAACAAATATTCATGACAGCATGCAACCGGTGAAAGAATGGGGGTTGGGGTGGGAGGGGGGGGGGGGGGGGGGGGGGGGGGGGTTGGATGGGGCTGGGGCTGGTGGTGGGTTGGGGTGGGGGTGGGGGTGGGGTGAGGGTGGGGGTGGGGCAGTGGTATGCTGGGGTTGCCTCCGATGGCTGGCCGGCGCGCAACTCCGGCGAGACCCTAGCCATCGGAGGCAAGGAGGAGTAGGGCCGGGGGTGGGGGTGTTGGGAGAGAGAAGGGGGGGGGGGGGGGGGGGCGGGGGGGCGGGGGGGGGGGGCGGGGGGGAGATCTTAGCGATTCGGGTTTTGGGGGTTTGATGTGCACTCCGGCTGTAGAAGGGTGGTCGGGGAGGCGGTTGGATAGGCGGTGGGTTGTGGTTTGGCGGTGCGTCGAGGTGGGCGGTGTCTGAGGGGAGGGTGGGTTTCAGCGTGCCACATAACAACACAACACATATTTTCCAAATCGATGTTGATAATTTGAAGTATCGGTGCAACTTGTCCAGATGCAGATGCTCATGTGATGAAGTCAATAGATTGACAAACTTTCTCTAATTGAGCAATATCCACTAGGATAGAGATATAAAATGATGGGCATACCACGGAGACTCAGTATATATAGTGTTTTTCTTAGTGATTCACTGGAGTTGAAACCTTTGACAGTACATCGACATGCTAAAGGACCTAGCACTACTGAAGTGCTACCTTTTTCTGCTACTTGTATGAGGCTTGGGAGGAATCGGGAAGTTTGAGAGGTCAGTTGCATACTACATGCATATCACCTAAATTAATTCCTCGCTTCTATTGTTGAAATTCTTATCATCTCATAGATTCCTTGCCAACGAATCACTACCAGAAATCGGTTTTTTCCCGAGTGTCCCAACTTTTCCCGAGTGTAATTTATCGGGCACTCGGGAACCCGTGTGCCAAGAAAAATACACTCGGGAAAAGTCTGACACTCGAGAAAATCGACTTTTCCCGAGTGTCCCAGAGAGGATACACTCGGGAAAGGTAAGACACTCGGGAAACTCAACTTTTCCCGAGTGTATTTTTTGGTCACACTCGGGAACTCATGTGGATGAAATTAGAGCAGTGCCTTTTATGTCGCAGTTTGATTTCCCATTGAAGATTATTGAACTTAAAGTTTTGATGCCATATGTTTCATTTGGAGGTAGCATTTATAACGTGGTTTGCTTAATCACTTACTGCAAAAATAAAAATTATATAGTCAAAGTATTCATTTGTGGTGTAAAGCGTTATCTAACTATGGGTCTCTTGGTCGTTTATAAACAAAAGTACCATAATGTATTATCAGGTTACAGTTACCGGTATATATCAGATGCCTTCATACAGTAGAAAACTAATCTTTTTACATGGATATGTTGGTTTAATAGGTTACTGAAAGAATATAGAGCCAAAAATGGAAATTTTTTTCTAATCCTCATTCTTAGAGCACTGACAACAAGTTCCATATGGTTTTGATATTTATTAGTTTCTCCCAGAATGTTGGTCTACACCAGATGATGCTGATTAATAGGCTTATGATTTATGCATAAACACATAGAGCATGAATTTGGCAATTTCATTATAATTACATGATAGGCATGCCGGTAACTATCTGCATTGTGCTCCTCACCTCAACTATTTCTTTTAGAGGCCATATGACCTGAAATGCAATATGTTCCATCATACTGTATATTTTCTCAATGATATACATTAAGTGGTGAATGAGATATTCTGAGTTCGCTAATGGTTGATTCGTTGTCCAAATGCTTCAAGGTTGTCATTTCTGACTAGAAAAAAATTGTGTATTTTTTGTTTGGACTCTTGAGCACTCTCTGGTTACATACCCCCAACTGTGAACAATTTTTTATTTCTTTAGTATTAATTAAAGTGTGTGCAGATTCATAATTATTTGCCAAATCTTACATTTGTGCTGTACAGGGACAATATGGACTGTGATGCATTATCACGACCTCTATTAAAGTGCAACATGAGGTGCTGTTAGGCGCAAATGAAATCATTGTTGAAGACACCTGCAGAAGAAGGGAAGCCACCAAAAACACTTGCAGAAGTTGTTGCTCAAGAATTGCCATGTCGGCCTGAAGCATGATGAGAGGCTAAGGCAGCAGTGGAGGCGAGGCGACTGTCAGCGCGCTCAAACTGCATTGGGCAAAAGCACCAAATGCACAAATCTTTTTACCTTTCTGTTTTGTTGAATTATGGACTATATAGGAAGCCTCTTTCCTACTCCCGGGTGTAGTTACTCCCACATTTGTATCTCACAATCTAGGAGGTATTTTTTCATACTTGGGGTTTCTAAAAAAAGTATGTACACATACTTGATGTTTAAAAGTGGTATGTGGATATACTCTTTTTTTTTATATGAGGATACATCAAGTATGTGGACATACTCCTTTCTCTATACAGGAAACACGATATATAATAAGGTGCAAAAAAATGTGAGTTCCACTCAAAATTTTTCATGGTTATCACTTTGAGAAATCCTATTTTAGGTATGTGTACATACCCAAAATGATAAATGGGTATGCACACATACCTATAGTGTTTTTCTGAAAGTGGGAGTAACTACACCCGGGAGTAAAATGGATTTTCCCTATATATATATATATATATATGCATACATGTTTGGATTTGTCAAAAAAAAAATAAAAATGGTTCTGGAAAACATCTTTCCCAAGTGTAATTGCACAAACACTCGGGAAAGGTTGGAGGCTTTCTCGAGTGTAATTTAAAATACACTCGGGAAAAGGTGGGAGGCTTTCCCGAGTGTAATTTAAATTACACTCGGGAAAGAGGGGGTCGCTGTCAGTGCACCGTCCGTCAGTTTTTTTGTTCTTCGAGTGTCGGTTTAACACTCGGGAAAGCTTTCCCGAGTGCCCGACAAAAGACACTCGGGAAAGGTGGTATTCGCCGAGTACACTTACGCCGAGTGAGCTTTCCCGAGTGTAAGATCAATGAACCTAGAGCATGGTTCATAGGTTTTGGTGATTGATGTCAACATGGTCAATGGGACTAACAAGGTTTGCTAGTGTGCAAGATGGTTAGTCTCATGGATGTAGTGATACACTGTTAGAGTGCCAACACCTCAAAGGTTGCAAGGAAGATGGTAAAGAGAGGAGAAGCATACATGAGGGCTACTCTATGATATGACTACTACACATATGAGGTAAGAGACAAGGTAAGTATGTCATGTGTTCATCTATGTATCTTATACATTGACATGCTCTTGATCATCATGTTAATCTTACCTTATATCATATACCATGATGATCTTGTCTCTTATGTGATGATGGCTTGAATGTGCTTATTCATGTGTACTATATCTTGTCATTATGTTGTCATGTCATGTGATCTTGCTTATATACTATTTACCATGACATGCATATTCATCATGTAGCTTGCTTCATATTCCTATATCATGATGATGTTATTGTGCTAGTTCTAGTTACATATCTTATACACATTATATGATGATTCGGTCGAGTTGTCCTTTATGGCAACGAGATCATTGTGACTAACATTTGTGGATGAAGGAAAGGTTTTCATATGGTCACATGATCGGAAGAATTGGTTTCCTCAATGACGGATGACGATAAGGATCATTGGACTTGATGGAGGTTGCGGTTGAGGATATGGATCAAGGCTAAGGACATGCTAGAACCAAGCAAGTGTTGGCTTGGTGTAGATGTAGGCTTGAGTCTATAGGAAAAACCGGACTATCAAGGGGGGTCGAGTCGTTTCTCTTAGGTCACACTAGTGGTAGAGGTATGTGGATGCTCAGAGAGTCTCTCAGGCACTAGGGTGACAGCAGGGGAGAAGAAGAACCAAAGTTGGAGAAGTTGGAAGCAAATATGAAGAGGAGTATCAAGTTTCATGTTCTGCAGAGAAGACCGGATGGTACGGTCATAGAGACCGCATGGTATGGTCTCTATGGAAGATCTTGACAGAGAAGACAAGGTTTCTGGAAGCAGAAAGAAAGAAGAGCGTATGGTACGGTGACATAGACCGTATGGTACGGTCTAGGTTGAAGTTCCAGAGAAGTTGAGTTTCTGGAAGTTGGAGAAATGAAGACCGTAACATTGATCGTACGGCACGATCATAGGACTGTATGGTACGGTCTACATGGACAGAAACATCAGAGAGTTGGAAGCTTCTGTTGGCAGAAAGAAAAGGAGACCGTATGGTACGATCTTAGAGACCGTATGGTACGATCTCTATAATGAATATGAACTTATGTTCACTGTGTAGATCTTCTCACAAGCTTTCCAACAAGTACAAGATCATCGAAATCGGAGTTCGGAGTGAAAAGTTATGGCAGAAACAAGAAGCAGCAGATTTGGAGAGACCGTATGGTACTATCATCAGGACCGTACGGTACGGTGGTCAAATCACTATGAAGATAGCCGAATCTGAAGATCTGCCCAATAGGAAAGTTGTAGGGAATTTCATGAGCTTTCCATTGATATGTGGAACACCCCAATCGGAGTTCGGAGCAAGAAGTTATGACTGAAATACTGCAGGCTGTCAGGAGGAGATCGTACGGTACGATCTGTATGAGACCGTATGGTACGGTCTACACAGAAACTGGGCACTTTTAGAGCAACGGCTAGTTTGAGGTTGGTAGGCTATAAATAGCCGGTTGCTTAGCCCTTTGGGGTGCCTTTGGCCATTGTTACCAGTGGGGAAACACAAGGGAAGACAAGAGGATGCAAGAGGGCACTTGGGAGAAGATTTGGAGAGGAAATCTTAGTGCTTAAGAGGGTTGAGTGCATCCATACACCTCTAGGACTAGTGTGGTCATAGGGAGGCGGTCTTGGTTTGTTACCCTTGGTCTATGGCAAGATCTAGACCGGTTAGGCGTCAGTGGTGAGCTTGCCAAGGAGAGTGTGGAAGCCACCACAAGTTTGTACACGGTCTTGTAGCTTCCCGTGTGAAAGAAGCATCACTAGTGGAGCGCCCTTTGGACCGCATCACGTGCGGATCCTTACCCTCGGAAGAGTACCCGGAGATGCCGGCAGGACGTGCCCGCGACTTCACTCAAGGAATGGTGGATGGTCCCAAGGAAGAGAGCATTGCTAGGTGCGGCGGGGTGAAGCCCGTGTCTTCACTCGGAGGGTGAAGCGTGCTCTTGGGGACATCACCGGCTCGAGGAGCGGAGTGTGCTCTAGAGGGGATCGCTATCGAGCGGAGGGACGGGGTCGAGACTTCGGCGGGAGTGACCCAACGTGGACTAGGGGGAGGCGCCATCCTCTCGATACCACGGGAAAAATCGATGAGCAATCTCTTACTCTTACTCTTTACTACTTGCACTTGTTATCTTGTTTATCCTATATACTTGTAGTAGATAGTGTGTTTATCTCATATGATTGCTTAGCGATTGTTTCCGTGTGCTAGCTCTTCGTTATATCTAGTGATACATGCTTTCCTTATATATGCTTGGACCTACTTATGATAGCTCACACTTGCTTGTTATCATATAGTGATCTTGCTATGCTTATATTGTATCTATCTAGTTATCATGATCACTAGCTTGAGTCTTGCCTTGTGTATTTATACATGCTAGTTTGTTTGTTTCATACTTATCATATACACTAGCATGTATAGCTTGTTGAGCTTCCCTATGTATTCCCTATATGCATGCTAGATTGCTTAATCGTCGTTATCTTATATACTAGCATGTGTAGGACTTGTTGAGCTTATGTTGTGATATCTATATGTTAGGTTGTTTCCTTATGCTCATGTATGCCTTGCACCTAGCATGTACAAGTCCTAACACATGGTTATCCTTGCTTGTTCACTTACACGTAGCGCACATGTATGCTTATGTTATGGACCTTTACATGTGCAAATAGATTAAGTAGCTAGAAGTGCAAAAAGTATTAGTTCATGGTGTGCCCGATTCACCCTCCCCTTTCGGTCACACGGTCCTTACACCGAGTGCTACACTCGGGAAAGGCTTTCCCGAGTGTTTTACGGCCTTTCCCGAGTGCCCCAAGCACTCGGGAAAAGGAGGGATCCTGGTAGTGAATGCACCAGCTGATGAAAGCTTGGCAGGAGAAGAGCCTTGTTTAGAGGCGCAAGTTTCTTTTCTATGCCAAACAGGTATCATGGCCTAAGGTCCTCTGATGAGAGGGTTTTCAGATGCTGCCAGGAAAGTAGATGAAGGTGGAAAGCCAGCCAGTTCATGTTCATGTTATGTCAGCTCCGGATGGAGAGGAAAAACTACAGATGTTTCAAAATTCTAATTACCGTGGTGTACCATATCAGCTCTGCTGGCGGCAGGCTGTCATGGATGACTGAGGGTGCCCTTTTTTTACCATGTAGCTGAGGTAAATTCTTGAACACAGTTTCTAACAGACGTTACTAGTGTTACCCAATTTCATTTCAGTACCGGATCAACAGTTTAGATATCTAGGACGCGCGAGCCATGGTGCACCATATTCTCTTTGTTACTTTTATCAGTAGTGTATCGTCTATCTGTTGATTTCATGCCATTTTCTTTATTGGCTACAGGCGTCTTATTATCATGGTTTATGGATGTTAGTACTATGATGTTAGTGGGAGCTAAACACTCGTATTTTGTAATCTCATTTTATTTATATTTTTGCTGGAACTGAATTTTATTTATATGATTATCCCTCTAATTTGTTCTGAACATGGTTTGACAAGAATCAAGAAGCATGATGTCTTGTTTAATTTCCAGTTAAGCCTGGAAATTCAATTTCCCAGATTTGCACTTTCTGCATCAAGAATGTGCAATTGCTGCTTGCGAGAATGAAAGCTGGCAGGCTTAACCCGTCTTGCAGAGTCAGGCCACAATCTGCAGGCTTGATATGAAGGGGATTGAATAGGGCACCAATATTGTTTGTGATGTACTAGTTGGTACCCCGCGGCATTGTCGTTGGCAAATTATAGAACTTCAGTTGAATCATTGGCATAGCACAGTACTGTATTTAAAAAGTGTTTCACACCATACATATATGAATATTCAAGGATGCGTATAACAAAGATCCATGATACATTTTTTTTCTCGAACGCGCAGGTCATGCGCATCTTTTTTTTAGAATAGAAATGTCCAAAATACACCATTACAAGCCACTGTAGTGGCTATTGAGGAACACAGTACAGATACAATCACCCGTTAACAAAGATACGACCGCAACACAGGCAATCATGATCACATGCTAGCACTCAAGGCCACAAAGCTACGCAACACTAGGCCCAAAAGCTGGGCATCATCCTTTATGTCTTGTAAGATATTTTGGGCATTGGGAGAAGCCTTATCAAAAGATCCATGATACATAGTAGGACGGTAACAAATACCAAACTAATTAGAAAACCCAAGCTTCAGTCCTCGCGCAACTGATAATCGTTCCTACTGGTCCATAGTCAAGCTCAGGATATAAACAACTAAGAAGGCTTTCATATGAGAGAGAACAACATGGATGAAGCACACCACTCCATGTAGGAAAATAGAACAAAGTGCAAGCAACAGAGAGTGTTTGCCTTTTATCATTTCACACAGAGATCCATCGCATCAAAACGACCTATATCTTAAATCTTCGTATACTCTCTTGATGTTCAGCACCAAGATGTGCAATTGGATCATGGCCTGCTGTAGCAAATCATCCTTTAGAAAAATTCTCTGCAGTACTAAAATGAAACTTTATTGATAGATGTAACTTTTTTCTAGAACGTGCATTGCATGTATTTCATTAATAAAAGCGACAAAACACCAACTCAAGCTAACTTGAATGGTGCCTAACACAATACAACAAGGGACATTACATGAAACACACACAGTTGACACAAGGCAACCATCTAACACTCTGAAGCGAGCGACCGAGGGCGCTCAAAGAGCAGCCAAAAGCTTCAGAATGAGGAAGTGCAGCACCACGACACAAAGATGACGGAACCACCACTCGAACATGCACCCCAACGAGTTCGGAGGCCTCCAAGATGACATCTCCAAGGAGTTCATGACATTAGCAACGCCGCCGCTGCCCATCCAGGAAGCCGGAATTGAGTTTTCACCGAAAGGACCTCCAAGGGCAGCCAAAGAGCACCACGACGCTCGGGAGCTCGCACGGCTCCCTGCAGCAGCGACAGTAGGTTCATAGGTGTTCACCTGTGGGTCGTGTCGAAATCTGCTTGTGGCGCGAATGTAACTTAAGAACTAAGGGGTGTGGGGTGTGTGTGTTGTACTTTACAACTTCTCTTCTTAAAATGATGCGCGGCTCTCCTGCGTATTCATGAAGAAAAAAAAAGAGCACCACGACGACGTCTCCAACGAGAAAATCGACACCCGAGGATGCCGACATTGCCGGCACCGGCATAAACTGCCAGGCAAGGCTTTCGCCCGATTCTCACGGCACCCACCTCGTCCACCTCCACCGAAGCGACCACGGGAAGCAGCCTCACTGCAGCCACCCCGTTGAGACGCGTCACTCTTCCCCAAATGTGGGAGAGAGGATGCCGACCAGCGACGACGAGCTCCGCTTGCCGCCGACGACAAGCGACCAACCACAAACACACTGCCGTCATCATATAGCACACATCATCACCACAAGCCCAGCCCCCCATGCCATCGCCATGGAGGTCGCTGCAGATGCACTCCAGCCCCGCGCCTCCGCCATGGTTGCCTCCACCGCTGCCCCGCAACACGCGTCGCCCCCCCCCCCCCCCCCCCCCACACACACACACACACCCACCATGGAGTCCGTTATCGTCGTCGCGAGTAGGAGCTCTGCGTACCGGCCGAAGGAGCAGTCCTCGCAAAGCCCGATGAGCTCGGACCCCCACCGTGGATGCCGCCAGCGCCGCCACAAGCCACGAAGACACACCTCCACCAAGGACTCCTCCAGATCCACCCTTGCACGACCTGAAACCGACCTCCATGGCCGCAGATCTACCGCCGCCACGCCTGAGCCATCCGAGAGGTGGGCAACGCGGGCGTTTTTTTCTTTTTAACGTGGATCATATCCATATTTAATTGTCTGGAATCAAATTGGATCATGGCCACTCATGTAATTTGTTAAATCCTAGGATGCAAGAGAGTTCAGATTTTTGCCCTTTGCTCTTATATGAAGCTTCATTTTCTGGAATGAGCACACCGGGAATTGTGCAGGGTCTTTGCAATCCATTCAATCGGTCGGCTTCCAAACTTCACTCTGCTACCTCACCTGATCCTTTTCTTGCCGTTCTTTTTTTTTTTCTGGAAACAGGGAATTTTATTACCCCTGCCTCTGAAGAGACGGCACCGGGTCATTTACAAAACGAAAGTATAAAAACATAAAAGAAGCAACTTTTCTTGCCGTTCTTCATTTGTTATAAGACGTAAAGAGTGAACTTCAGAACTCAAAACAAGGCCCAATAGTTGACTTCAGCCATGAATTTTTTGGAAAAGAAGTACAAAACGTAAAACTATATTTTCAGTCTCTGTTTGGTAGAGAACAACAATCTCTGGTTCGGATGTTCAATCTGTATGTGATTGCTTACTTAAAATATCATTTTTGAAAAAAAAATCCCTTTTATTTTTTTAAATTGCACTTCCTTCAAGTTCATTGAGAGTGCCACGATGGCATAGGGATAATATTGTCTAAAGTGAAATGCATCATCGGTCCCCAAACTTGTTTTAGTTCTTATCTAAGTCCCTCTACCCTCATATCTGTCAAAACTAGCATGTCATGATGAAAACAATTGCAAAGGCATCCAAACACCAAACTGAGCCAACATAGCATGAAAACAATTGCAAAGACATCGTGGAACCCACAAGTCCCCTCTCTACGTGTTGGGAGTATATCATCGTAGCACCCAAGCGAAGATTTCTTAGGTGTGGCGAAGGTGCTGAGTAGGAGCGAGGTATGTAAAGTCTAGGAGCGAATGGTAAATATGTAGATATGTTTTACCTGAGACTTCCGGGGTTTCTCTATAAATATAAGGTGGCCTCAGAAGCCATGGAACAGTCCAAACTTCATTTCCGTCCAATCTCAACACCTACCGTCGAGCACCGCAGACATAAAGAGGGTTTCGAAAGCAACTTCGTAAGATTTATGCAACGTTTGGCGCCATCTGTGGGCTTCGATGTGACTCTGCCCTTAACTTGAAATGCTATATTAATTTGGATGAAGACATTTTATTACTTTTATTACAAAGAAACTTTTGTGCTACGTTTGTAGTTCACTTCTCAGTTGTTGTGATGTCAAGCTCTGCGACGTATTTGCAATCTTCTTTATGATTATTGCCTTGTATACTTACCATGTACTATATTGTTGAATACAGTGATATTTTACAATGCGATGATGCCTGCGGACTTGCGGGGTTCTTGCTAGTAAATTGTAGTTTTAGCAGCAATGCCACAAACGTCGGTGATAGTCCTGAACTGTAGCTACAGAGAAACTGGGATAGTCAAGCAGTAGCAATGCCATCACTCTTCAAGCACAGACAAGCGTTCCGAGCAGGACAGTCCTCCGTCACCCAATTCACTGAGAAGATCGTGGCTGCTTAGACATATTTCTTCTCAGAAACTAGAGATTTTAGATAGTAACCATGCCAACAGAACTATTCGTAGTCTACTAATGAATACAAGCCTTTCAACCTATTCAACTGCTCACTTTATTCCTATCCATTTCATCCTGCATCTACCCTGCTAACAGGGCATGCACCCTTACGGAAATGGAACTGCATGAACATCACAAAAGAATAATCATCTTTTTATTACGCCTTGTAGTGCTCTGCGCTCAAGTCACCCCATCTGACGTTGTACTTTGCTGCAAGATAGTGAGCGCCGACAGGGCCACGGCTCCCGTAAGGATAGAGCTCGGGTGCAATCCGCTTCTCTTCCAACTCCTTCAGAAGGGGCGTGAACAGAGACCACGCAGCATCCAATTCATCAGAGCGGATGAAAAGCCTTCGCTCACCTTCGATTGCATCAAGCAAGAGTCTCTCATAAGCATCCGGTATCTCCTTGGAGTACCTAAGTCAAGTAAAAGAAAGCCGTCGGTGATTTGTGTGTAGAAACTTCAAAGTGGACACCTTAAACAAGATGAATGCAGAGCGATACTAGCAGTTGCAGAAAACATGCATGGTTTGGTGAATCCATAAGCTAACACCTCTAAGACTACAGCAAAGGTTAGAAAGCAACACAACCAGAACCAGACCCTCTCAGGTTATTACGAGAGACGATTTGACCCTTGACGCCCCCAAAACATTATATTTTCAAAACAGCAATAGAAGGCTTCTAAAAGTTGTTCAAATATAACTTTGAAACCAAAAAAAAATGAGAAACAAGGGGAACAAACAAAAACTTTGCCAGGACTACTAAAAGATACAATAAACAAAAATAAGGGTAACAGAGCCGCTTTTCCGAATCCTGGTTTGCAGACACAATAAAAATTGAACAAGCATAATGGAGTAACCTGAGCATCAGAATAAGACTCTGAAGGTAGTATAAAACAAATTATTTCATCTGTTCTTAAGTTCACCACCCTAGCTCCAGTTCCGTTGAACATAAAAAAAAAATCTGGATACTGTATTGCTTGGGATAAAAAAAATCTGCCTACCCCAACTTCCTTGGAATAAAAAGGCTTTGTTGTTGTTGTTGTTGACTGTATTACTAGTTTGTTGGTAAGTACATTAGAAAGCCAAAAATTTTACTAGAAGACCAGGAAAAGTAAACTACGTCAAATAAAATTGAATGAAGGGAACTAAGGATAGAGTAATGCATTTAACTTCCAGGTTTCTCGCGAAATGCTACAGGTCTATTCAGAACATCACATTGATAAACTTTTGAAAGCAGAAAGCCTTTGGATAATATAGCAGTATGGATGGCCAAAGCCAAGCCAAGATTGATAGAAAAGTTATAGTCAATTTTGTCTTTTGTTGAAAAGTACTTTGAGGTACATCAAGCGGCTTAACTATTTCTCTAGAAAGCTTTGCAATGACCAATAGCATATACAATGAATATAAAAAGGGATGCCAAATAAGTATAGATATCGAGTTGGTTCTCAAAGCATTATTTCGAATACAAAATTTAAAGAGGGACAGTGAGAACATAAGGTCCGACTAATAATGACAAGACTCACAGAGTATGATCATATTATGCACTGAAGTGGTATCCTGGTATTGTACATATACTAGACAGTAGTTAGTAAAAATGGGAAACAGCAACTTGCTCCCAAAGTCAAATCAAGGATCAATCATCAACTAAACTGAAAAGTGGAGTGTATCAGCTACGGAAAGAAAAAAATTGCCAAGTCAACCTAAATAAAAATTAAAAACCAAGAAGCAAGCATTAAAACTTTCAATTGTGTCCATTTTTCTTAGTCTGAAGAGATAAGCTTTCCGGATGACGTGCAGAAGTGGTGCCTCTGTTTACAAATGTAAAATGCAGGAAAATTAATATTACCTTGCTGCATAGTGAAGATTCAAGTTACTTCTATCTAGTCGCATACCGAGTCCAGGAATCTTGTTGTTAATCTTTAGGTAAATAGCTTCATCTGGTTGCACGCGTATCACAAGCTCATTGGTGGCCCTGTCAAGATCAGTGCCAAAACTCCCTTTATAGAGATTTCCAGGTACATGTCTGAACTGTACTCTAATCTCTGCCCTGAAATTGTTTTTAGGAAGAATAAAAGTCAGAATATTTGGTACAGAAAATTATTCAGCAAAGAGCCTCTGTGAACAATCAATTCAATGTTGCGAAATAAAGTGTTACGTTAGGAAACATACTGTGATTCACTCTTTATTTTCATCAAAATAGTACATTCATATCTACGCAGTAAAACATTTACCATGCACAGAGCATGCTTTATCAAGTAACTAGGTCACTGAAGATTTTGATGTAAAATCTTAAGGATACAATTGGCACATACCGTTTTGTATGCAAAGCTTTTCCGGCCTTCATAAGAAAAGGAACTCCATCCCATCTAGCATTATTTATGAAAAGTGCAGCTGCAGCAAACGTTGGAGTGACACTATCCTTGGGCACTGTCTTATCATCAGTGTAGCCAGGGTATGTCATACCACCCTTTGTGTGACTTTTATACTGGCCTATTACAACATCTTCAAGTTGCAGGGGCTTCATGGACCTCAAAACTTTAACCTGTCAGAGAGTATGGAGCTAATATAACACAATTCTTGAACAAAGATGCTAACTATGAACACATGACGCATAAATAAAACAAAGATGAAAAGATCAAATCACTCTACTTCAGGTTATAAATAAATGTCATTGTAAGGGGATAACGCAATGGCCCATCCTGCCTAAGTTGACCTATGTCACATGCCAGTAGTTTTTAAACTCAGAAATGCACTAGCTCAGTACAGACCTTTTCATTTCTTATGTCCTCTGCTTCCAAGCTTATGGGAGTTTCCATTGCAAATAGGGCCAGTATCTGAAGAAGATGGTTCTGCATTATGTCACGAATAATACCGTAGCCATCAAAGTACCTGAGTAATCCAATAACAAAATAAGAGACAACACTAGGGAAGTAATATGGATGAATAAAACTAAAAGAACAAAAAAAAAAAAGAACTCATACCCTCCACGTCCTTCAGTGCCAAAGTCTTCTGAGAATATAAGTTGTACATTTCTTATGTATTGCCTTGACCAAAGAGGCTCGAAAACAAGATTTGAGAAGCGAAGGACGGACAAATTCTCCACAAGTTCCTTGCCCAGGTAATGATCAATCCTGCGAAACATGCAAAAAGGGATACATAATTCATAAGCTTTTCACAAAGAATTAAAGTATTGGATTTCATAAGCTGTTGCCTGTTTTCATTCACATTGTTGGACTGCTTTGACATTTACTGGGAATGAAGATCATAAATTAAGCTAGCACTACCAGTAAATATTTTACAAATTTACAGCAGTTTCAACTAATTGCTTATATTACCTGAAGATCTGGTCCTCCACGAGGTATTGTTTCAGACCTCTTGTTAATGCAGCGGAAGACTCTGAGTCCCGGCCAAAGGGCTTCTCAACAATTACCCTTGTCCATCCATTAACAGAAGATGCTGATTTGCTCGCACATTTGACAACATCCAAGAATATATTAGGAGGTATTGACAAGTAGAAAAGACGGTTAGAAACTCTGGAACCCTGCAGAGAAAGAATAAGACTGTCATCAGATTGTAAGCACACACTGATTTCTGGAACCAAAATAATAGCATCAAAAGTCACACTGTGTAAGATTTTGTGCAGGATACAGAATTTAGATTTCCAGCACTATTAGTTGCTAGCTCGTCCGATCATCAGTTCTTATCTGGGTCTGCATATTCTATGTGACAAAAGTTTACTTCAGATATTATCTCCATTTTTTTATTTCCGTGGCACAGCATAACCAGACGTCCAGACCTTGTACCTGATTTTTCTTCTTAATCACTTGCGTTCTCTAATAGATCTAGATCTTCTTCTTTTTTTTGTGAAAATTTCTGAGGGTTCACTGTATGTACAATTTAAATAGAACAGTTTTAGCAAGAGGGAAACAGCATCATTACAAAAGAACAGACACAGAACCATTTGGTAAGACACTATACATTTGAGAGAATAAATACAACAGCAGAAAATGAGATACAAAATGAAACAATAATGACCCATGGATGAGCAAGCATATTCCAAAAAGCTGTGTCTATGAAAAAGTTGTGCAAACAATATACTTTTTGTAATGAAAAAGATTAGAACCATCTTTTAAGGAACAAGGTTAGAAGCAAAAGAGTGATGCATTCAGAACTTGACTTGATGAGAACACACAAACCTCATGTTGTTTTAGCTTCTTATCTAGGTCCATGAAATGCTCCTCTGAATCATATTGGCCTGAATGATAGAAGCATCTTTTGAGGAACTCTTCCATTTTCTCGCTGCAGTTTTCCCTGCAAAGACAGAATTACGTTAAGCACCAATGGCATGTATAGGAATCCCATTTAATATAGACAGCTCATGATGACAAATCCTCCTCAGTTAAGTAACCTTTTATCTATTCTGCAAGTGAGTGTTTTGCTGACCATGTGTCTCAATTCAGCATCGGTCATCTTGCTCCGTGCATAACCAAAGATAGTGAAATGCTACAGAAGAAAAACACTAGAGTTTCAGATATTTAAATAAATAATGAGTCTGCAAATTTCATCATAGTGATATGGACAAAGACATGCCTTTGGAAGACAATCTTCGTAGTAGAGAGCAAATAGGGCAGGGAATATCTTCTTCTTGGCAAGGTCACCAGATGCTCCAACGACAGTGATGCTAACGGTAGAATCATCATTTTTCGAAAGAACACTCAAGTCTTCAAATTCATCCAGAGTGATTTCTGCAGGTGCTCCATTTTCCGCCTTTGATGGGGTAGAAGGTGTGACTGCATTCTCCACAGCAGCATCCATGGGAAGTTTCACTGATGGTGACATGAAAGATAAGTTTTTTAAAATAAAAATAAAGTCATTGTGTGCCATAATTTCCAGCACATGAACCACTCGCTATTCGCTGGAACTTTAAAATGAATGTTAAGCAAAATTAGAACTTTTAACTCTAAAAGTGTGCCACAGGGTGACGGGAAAGATGCAAAACTAGAATTGCAAAGGTCAGTTAAAGAATGCATCCTATAAATGAAATAGCAATGAAGCAATTGGCGTATTACTCACGCATTAGCATTATGAGCTGCTTAGCCTTCTCGAAGAGGAGTCCTATCATGTCAGAAATGTTTACTGCAACTTCATTTCTATCTGAGCCCAGTTGCCATGGTAAAATCAAAAGAAAGAAACTATTACAATCCTAGGCTTATCCATGCTCCATAAAAGCAGAACGGATTTTTTTATAAAAAAAAATCTCTGGATAATGCCGTTTTATGCTATATCTGGGCACTATGAAGCATCTAGAATATCTTAAGCATCCTGAGCTGACACCCACAAGCAGTAATTGTACCCCTATTCCCAGTTCTGACTTTCTGCTCAAAAGTACCATTCCGAACACTCAATCCAAGAGCTCAATAGAAATCTAACCAAATTAGAACGGGAACAAGCGCAGGAGAGAGCCCACACGCACCTCCCTGTGGCGCGACGGCATCGATGCGCCACCCGGCGGCGGCGGCGGACTTCCCGAAGCCGCATCTGGCGAAGGCGACGGCGGCCGGGGGGGCGGCGGCGCGGCGGGTGGAGACGGCGGCGGCAGCCCCCGCGGGGCACCGCATGCAGGAGAGCGACATGGTCGAGGCCACCTCCGTCGGGAGCGGCTTCCTTGCTTCGGAGGAGACGAGGCGGGGGCGGGGTGGGAGGGGACGCGAGGAAGAGGTGGGGTTTTATCGGGGGTATCGAAGAGAGCAGAGCAGGGGGCTGAGGAACAGAGGAGGCGCCGCGATGGGGCTCTTGAGATCGCCGAAGGGCTGCTGCGCTGCGCACTCGACCAGACTGGGCCGCGATGCGGAACGGAAATAAAATACGCACGAGGAGGATGGCCGTGTGGGTGGGCTGCGGCGGCGGCGCTGCTGCTTCGTTGGCCGCTCGGGTTCGTTGGCCGCTCGGGTGGGTCAAAAACGCAGGAGATGTTGCCTTTTCGCCCCTTGGCGGCTACCGTGGGGCCAGTGCTGAGGAATGGGTCCCATGGGTAAGTACACAGAGCAAACGTTGACCAACGACGGAGAGGGAGAGAAGGCTGCAACGGCGACGGGCAAAGAAAATTGAAAAAAGGTCAATGGACCGAAATTTTTCTTCCACATGCTTGAGGTGCCAGGAGAAATAAATGAATTTAAAAGCGAGTTTGGTTGGATTCTCGTCGATTCCATCTTCCGTTACACGGTTTCCACGTAGTTTTAGGGGGTGTTTGATCTCAGCCACGCTTTATCACAATAGAGTTGTGGCGGCGCAGCAGAATGTGGCGTCAAAAATCGGTGCCACACTACTCGCCACAACGCCGCAAGCGAAACACAATAAAAAAAGCTATGGCAACTCAATATTTGTCAGCAACCAATCACGTGGATATTGTTCTGTGGCACCGTCGAATGTTCGGTGTGGCTTTCCGAGGCAGGCAACCAAGCAAGTTCTTAATCATCAAGACAATGGCTTTATACTACAGCGCCTCAACAACTATGAATGTTGCACAGATCTGTATTACGGGCAATAAACATCACACCGACTAAACTGTGTAGACACACGTTTTGTGGTGCTTCGGACCATACCAAATGTCACATGGATTTCATTTTCTATCTCCTCTCCTTTTCTTCCTTCGATGGATTCCAATGACGGCTAACGGCAACTTAGTTCGTTAGATCTCACATTCCCAGTCGTTGTTAGGCCCCATGGTTACGGGTTTCGCGGCGGCTGTTAGTCCTGTGCATGGGTGGGTATAGACGGATTACGGCGGGTTTGCAACCCACCCGTCAAAGGAGCACTTAGGTGGGTTGGATTGGGCGGCTTCGATGGGTTAGATGGGTCACCGTGGTGGTGCACTCTGGTGTTGCTGTCGTGGGGCTGGCGATGGTCCGTGGTGGTGCTCGTCCATGGTGGTGCTCCTGTCGTACGAGGGACTGGCGATGGCGCAATGCTGGGTCGTTTCTGCTGGGCTTCGCAACGAAGATCGAACGTCGTTCCTCTCCTACCTCTAGTCGATGCGCGTGGACCGTTTGATCAGAAATAGATGGCATCCGCTCATCTCCTACCTCCAGCAAACGCATCGTATTTTTGAGGTAGAGTAAGTCAGCGCTTCGCCGCCTCCCGCCGGCCTGTCTCCGTCCTCGCCGGCGAGTCCGGCTCACAGTAACTCTCCCCTGCGCGACGCCCCGCCATCCGCCGTCCGCCTCGCGGTCTATCGCCGTCCGCCGCCGGCTGCGCCACCGCCTCGCCGCTCCGCCGATTGTCGCGCCACCATGCATGTATGGGTTTTATGGGTTGTATCCGTCTCGACCCAACCCGTGAATGAGCCATTCTCACGGTTTGGGTTGGGTTTGGGTGGGCTGATTGGGCGGGTTGTCGAACCCATGCTCAGGGCTAGCGGCTGTGATGTCCTTGTCGCGGCTTCCTCTCACTCTTTCAACGTGTTAGCTGGCTCCTTTCCTTCTCACTTCGGCTCTCGGCATTGGAATCAGAGGGAAGACGCAAGAGAGGAGATGAATTCGAGCCGAACAAAGAGGAGAGGAGTTGGGAGAGAAGGAAGACGCGTCCGACTCCAATCCATCTAGTCAAGGGCAGTTTCATCCGCTCAGACGTAAAATAAATCGAAACTCATCATGAAAAATCAAATAAACTGATGAGCATTATAACGAAACTTAATGTTGGATAGGCATTATAACGAAACCCATCTATTTGTTTGGGCTTTTAGCCCATACCTGGTTACAAGCCCATTCCACGGACATGCCTCGGTTGAGGACAGACCGGAATCTCCGCGCTGCTATGCCGCCGCCGCCGCTGAAGGACCTCCCCAGCCGTTGTTGCTACAGGTGTGGCCGCTCTCGCGCTTTACCTCCGCGGCACCCAATTGGGCAATTCCCCTGTCCATTTGCACCGGCACTCCTGTCCGCCGCCGTCCTAGCTCCGCGTTAGCCGCTGTAGCTACAGCACAGCCACAAGCCGCTGTAGGATCTGCAACGAAACATCAGAGTCCTCAGCCAGTCAGCCTCGCGCATCAGCCAGCATGGAGTGTTACATGGATCCGAGCGGGTTGCCATCGATTCGGTGCCCGAATTTACAAGGTGGAGAAGGAGATTGAGCTGAGCCGAGCAAGTTGCCCTTTTTTCCTTCTTGCCACCACCATTTTTAGATGAATAGAAAATTGATCATGTGGATTGCAACTTGCAATATCTGTTTGGCGTGATTTCACATTCTCTAGTCCTTTACTGTAAACTGCTTCACGTAGTTAGATTTGGGAGAGGGCAAGTGGTGTGACTCGTGAGATTAGATAATACGTGCACAGTTCTATTTTTCTTCTTTAGGTTATATATTCATCTATGATCTATGTACAGTTTTTACTAAAAACAGCTAGGTCCAGGTTGCAATTTGCACGGTTAAGCTTGATTTTATTGTTTTTCTGTAACACATTTTATAGCTTCTTTGGCTATTTGCAGGACATGGCCGATGCCTGACGGGGTGTCGTTAAATAGTTACAAGTTTCTCGTCTCTGAAGAGCACAAGTTTCTCGTGCTCCACACCCTTTGGTTGGAGCTACTAGAAAAGATTATTGTTTCACTGCTGGGTGCTCTGTACATTGGTTCACACAATAGGGTGACGAGAGTGCAGAGCAGAGAGCACTATAAGGTCTAAAAGGCAGGTACTTCTTATACTTTTAATTACTTGTGTTTTTATTGGCAGTTCTCATTTCTGATTAATCACACCCCAGATGTTAGTTGGTATAAATAAGATAAATTGTTGGAGCCTGTAGCTGGTAGCAAAGAGAGTACCAGCATTGTATCATAAGTTCTTCTGTAAAGGAAAATACGAGGACTGTTTAACAGGGTGTGCAGAGACCACGAATAGTGCTACTGCTACAAACAATGATGGAGTGTTACTAGAATGTGGGTATGAACATGACGAGCTACTAGAACACAAACACTTCCATCTAGAGAAACATTTAATGTATCTGTAGACAGACTTTAAAAATATACAAATTATTAAGGTTATTCCTCATGCACCAGAAACCAGTTGTTATATGTCTTTATCGCAGATTTTGGAACAACTTGTTATCACAGAAAAACTTTTGGAATTTCAGTTGAACTTTTCCCCCTGTCTGCATGATGTTTGCTTCTAACCTGGTCTGCTTAAATTATTCAATTAGATAAGTCTCCCCGGCCAAAATTTCATCGCTTTCAACACATTGCATCATCAAAATGTTTCAACAAATGCCTCTTGGATGTGAACAATTTTTGCACAAACATCTCGCATTCCTGGTCTATCTTTTGGTGATTCCATGGAGCACATGAGGCCAATTTGAACCAATGGTATGATATATTTTTGCATGCATGGATTACCAACATCCCCATCCTCATGTGGCATTTGGGGATCTAAAATGTCATTAATTTTGTCAGGGAATGCTGAATCCACATACGTATGAAGGCTGAGACCGTTTACAAATACTGTGTCAGTCGGTCGCTTTGCTGTGAGCATTTCAAGTAGCAGCACGCCGAAACCATAAACATCACCACCGGTTGAGATTTTGCAACCCATCCCATATTCTGTAAAAACGAGGCAATGCAAATGAATAATTGGGAAACTAACAAAAACAGAATAAAGAATCCTTTCAAAGAAGGAGGTTTGCAATTTACCAGGGGCAATATATCCAATCGTTCCTGTGGCACCAACCAAGCCTTTTGGATTACTACTAAGACTTGAAGAGAGAAACTTTGCTGAACCAAAGTCACCAATGCGCGAGGTCATGTCATAGTCCAAAAGAACATTGTTAGGCTTCAAATCACCGTGAATCAATGGTGGCATCAATTGGTTGTGTAGATAATCAAGAGCAGAAGCCACATCGGCAGCTATACTAATCCTCTGACGTAAACTTAAAACCCTTCTTGGGATACCCTGATGTAGCCTTGGATGTATCCACATGTCTAGATTACCATTTGCCATGAACTCATATACTAGAGCTTTGAATTCGTTGTTCTCAAAATCCACTGTTGAGCACGAGGTTATTGCTTGAATGAGATTGCGATGACGGGTATGTTTTAGCACATTGCACTCAGTGAAAAAGCTATTGAGCGATCCTTGCTCATTAAGATGGAATACCTTGATGGCAACAAGGTCTGTGTCAAACTCGAACCGGCCAATGTAGACTGATGCTGTATGACTTGAGCTGATCCTGTTGACTGGGGAGAACCAATTTGTGGCCTTAAGAATGTCTCCATATGAAACCTTCTTCATTGTTTCTTTGTAGCTTTCAGATGGTTTGACTGTGCGTCCCTTCATAAAAGTCGCAACAACACATAGAAATGACAATAGTGCAATAGTAACTGGTGGAACCATTATCATCAACAGGCTTGCATTGATTTTTCTTTTAGTTGCTGATGCAGTGGGGCAGATCGGCAATGCAAATATGGAAATTTGTTGACATAATGCCTTGTTACCTTCCAACGCAACTGCACTTAAATTCTTGAAAATACCACTGGTTGGAATTTCTCCTTCCAGTTTGTTGTATGATATATTAAGATGATATAAGGACTTGAAGGTCACGAAGAAAACTGGAATTGTCCCAAATAGGTTGTTTTTCGAGAGATCTATTTGTTGTATAGATCCCAGTTTTTCGAATGTTTCAGGAATAGTCCCACTAAGCATGTTGCCTTCCATTTGCAGGGATAACAGAACAGCACACAAGCCAATTTCAGGTGGTATGTCACCAGATAAATTATTGTTGGAGACATTCAATAGGCCAAGATTGATCAAATTTCCAATTTGTGGTGGTATCGTCCCTGTAAGATTGTTGTTTGACAAGTCTAAACCCAAGGAAAGAGAAGAAACACTGAGGAGTTCACTTGGTATAGACCCATCAAGGTTGTTAACTGATAGATTTAACATACCCAACCTTTTACACTGTCCTAGGCTTGCAGGTATGTTTCCAGACAACATGTTGTCATCCAAGTAAAGCTTGAAGAGTTGAGAAGAATTGCCGATTGTGGATGGGATTTCACCAGACAATCTATTCCTTGACAGTCTCAGGACAGACAAGTTTCTTAAATTCCCAAAAGAAGATGGGATGACTCCTGAAAGCCTATTCTGATCCATTTCAAGTAGAGTGAGATTCACAAGGTTACCTATCTCCGCTGGTATGTTTCCTGAAATGTTGTTCCCTCCAAAGTTTAACCTTTCCAGATTCGTAGAAAGATTACCAACTGATTTTGGAAGACTTCCATTCAGGACATTGTGATCCATCAACAACCATGACAACTGACTGCAATTTGTCAGTGAGGTAAGAAATGCCCAATCTTCAGCTTGTAGCATGTTATTTCCTAGAAGCAGTCGATTTAATTTGCTCAAGGATCCTAGAGATGGCACCGAGCCGCTTATTAAGTTACTTGAGAGATCAATCACTTGGAGCTTTAGCATGATGGCTAGTGAAGCTGGAACCATTCCATGGAATGAGTTGCTATTCATGATCAGTGATTCAAGGTTTGGAAGTGAGGAGCCAATGTCTGAAGGTATTTTTCCAGCAAGCATATTGTTGCTTAAGTTAAATGATATGAGTGAAGAGATATTGTAAAGCATGGCTGGGACATTCCCCGATAATATGTTGTAACTTAGATCTAGAATTGTCAACATAGGAATTTGACCTAAAGTTTCTGGAATGGATCCGTTTAAGTTGTTTTCTGCTAGCAAGATGGAACTTAATGAAGTATTTCCTAAAGATGCTGGAATGCTACCAGAAAGCATATTTCCAGTGAGGCCAAGAAACTGCAAAGATGCCATATTGTGGAAATTTGGAATTACCCCCGAAAGAGCATTGAACTGGAGATCAACTCTGACAAGTTTGGATGAGTTATTGAACAGGCTAGCTGGGATCTCCCCAGATAGGTTGTTCCGTGAGAGGATTAGCACACTAACTGATGAATTTTTGGATAAGAAATCAGGAATAACTCCACTTAGACTATTGCTTGAAAGATTGACATAGTTAAGTCTTGGAAGGGTACCTACCTCATCAGGTATCTTTCCAGAAAGATCATTGTTTGAAAGGTCCATCCCCACTAGAGAAGTAAGGTTTGCCATGCAACTGGATAGTTTTCCTCCGAGCCGCAAAGACCTTAGATCCACAGATACCACACGGGTCGGGAGGGTTGTGCTGCAGATGACACCTTGCCAGTTGCAGAAGTTGAGTGAATCGTTGCGCCATGACGCGAGGGCGCCAGTAGGGTTGGTGGATATGCCAGATATGAAGCAGAGGAGGGCTTGTCGGTCATCCTCAGTTCTATTGTTCCTTTGTGCTGATGAGAGAGGTACGAAGGACATAAAAATGAAGATACTGCACAGAAACAACTGTGCATAACGAGAAGGAGATGGAGGTTGGGTGTCAAGAACTGTAGGAGCCATCTGCTCTATGCCAAGTTTGCACACGCTGCGTGGGTGTGTTTTGAGATGCTCTGTACTTGCAAAGTATGAGTAAAAACTTCTGCAGTTCTACTTGACCTGAGTGCCGTCCTCTGCAGTTTCCTTCCGGTAATTGGCCTTTGTTCTCAGCAGTGGGCTCGCATGAGGCGAGAGAAGAGTCAACTTATGTGAAAGGATCGAGATGATCTTGTTTGGTTTCTAATTGATTGAATTAATTTTAAATAGTAGAAATTGTACTGAATATATAATTGAGGAAGGGACTAATTGACTCCACCTTATTACTTCAGATCATTATTCTTGTCCTAAAACAACTGTTCTAGATGACGGCGCTATTTCAGAAAAATGGGACCAAGTCCAAGCACACCATAGTTGACTGTGTGTAGTCCTCAAGGAGTTGTAGAAAAGCAAGCCACTCATTAAGGGCAAATGATGGATAAGTAAATTTTTAGCTCTGGGTTCCATCCCACAAAAAAAAGAAGAAGATGTTTTTGGCTCTGTCTTAAGTCAAACAATTTAAACTTTGACCAAATTTTTATTTAAAAAAACAACAATCATTATGGTATCAAAAAGGTGTTGTTAGATTCATCATGAAATATATTTGTATGTTATGTCTGTTTTGTATCATAAATATTTATATTATTCTTTATAAATTTTGTCAAAATTGATATAATTTGATTTAGAACAAAACCCAAACATCTTTTTTTTGGGTATGCGGGTGTGTGTGTGTGGGGGGGGGGGTGTGGATTAGAGCGGAGGGAGTAGTTATGATGTCACAAGCCTTGTTCTAACAATGTTGCCGTGCCTATCTGCTAAGCTTCCATTGTTGCATGCATTATTGCTCCGATCAGTCTGTTTTAGATGGCACTTGGGATCCTCCGGTTTTTTATAAGGTTTGTGGCCCTCTGTTGTTAACTGATTGCACATTTGCACTTGTTGGTATTAGTTTGGGTTAATTGGTCTGGCACCACTCATAAGGGTTGGAGTCCAGAAAACAACATTAGTAAACATAGAGTCCTCCAAACCCCATCCGCAAGTGTGTCCGTCAACACCCGCTACCACACTGCCGATTTCTCATCAATTTCTTTTTTCTTTATTGCCAAAAGGTGCAGGGAAAAGACGCCATTGCCCTTGGCTGTGTTGGAGCCTTTCTTCCTCACCGAATCAGATGATCAGATCTCGGAAATTGAATCCCCTGCGGCTCCCTTCTCCATCGGCGGCACGTCTCCGGCGCTCCCTCTGCAGAAGCCATGCACTACCTTGTCGCCTTGTCCTGGAGAGCCCCTCCCCCCGGCGAGCTCCCCCGGTCGAGCTCTCCCTCCCTCTCCCGAGCACCACCTGACATGGCCGCTCCTCCTCCAAATCAACAACCGTCCCCATATTTCCGATCTAAATCTCCGCCACAAATGGATACACCTTGATCCAAGGATTCGATTCCCCCAACTCCTAGCCTCTCTCTGCCCCTTCCCCCACGCGGATTGGAGCTCTCAGAGGTTGTCCATGGCAGGACAGAGTGGAGGAACACGACGGCTCCCTCCTGTGTGAAAAACAAAAAGTCAGGGGTACAATCGTCCTTGTCAATGCCTATTTTCTTTTTAAAAAATTAAAAACATTGGTTTTTGTATTTTCTTATAACAACCACTCTTATCAGTGATGTTTGGAGGACTCCATATTTACTAATGTTGTTTTCTGGACTCCAACTCTTATGAGTGGTGCCAGACCAATTAACCCGTATTAGTTTGGTATAAATAATATTACCAATGCATGTAAGTTCATAATAGTGGCAGAATGCCATCCCATTTGTAGATGAGTACTTGCTGTCCATTCAATAGCAGATGCGGACATATAACCACACATACTTAGGACCAGCGCCTCACATGCGGGTGCAGTCGCAGCGATTTAAGCGCGGGGTGCTACACGATGAACATATTCAATAAATTCTAAAATAGAGCATAGGGGAGAAAAAAAGTTCTTGTTGATGATGTTAAAACCCCAGTCAAAATCTAGTTCGAATTGTTTGAGACTCAATTGTCTTATTTAGTATCCATGCGTTAGGTATGTACCTTGCTTTTTTTTTCCCGAAGCTGTAAATTTATTATAGAAGAAGAAAAGAAAGAACAATGTTGAACCGTAATTACACCTCCTTACAACACTTCAAATGCACGCACCAGTATAAAATAAAAAGGGCAACCAGAACGTGGGCTCGAAACTAACAGTAAACTCTGTGCCCTGGTGCTCCAGCGGCACACCAGAGGGCACTCTCTTCTGTTCCAACGAATTAAAACTATCTTCCAAATGTAAAATCTCTAGTGTGCCGCTGGAGGCAGGTTGGGAGTTCGCGTCAGAACAGGCAGTGCTATGGATGCTTACTGTGGTCCCCAGAAACTCCAAAAGATCATTTAGCGTGGGGGCATACATGCTATCAAACATCGATGAGCCTTTTCTCGACTCATGATCAGTTTTGTATTGAGAAGTGATGTGTAAAAACATGTTGAAATATCATTCATTATATGCTGGTGATAAATAATTAAACAGTTGTTCCTGCAATTTTAAATCCTTGCCAGGTTCGAGTGTGCTAGCATAGAAGATGATTACCCTTTGGTGATGAAAAGAACTGACTGATTTTGTTTGTTGGCTAAGGATACTGCAGTATTAACATCTCTCGTAAATGATCCGCATGTGCAGATCAGAGACATGGATAGCTTATAAAAGAAATAAACCGAAGGCTTCTGGTCCTGTTTAGCATTTGTCTACCGGGGACGGCCACCACGCAGGGTGGCAGTGCTAATGTCACCAGAAAAGGAACTTCCTATTCTTCACCAGCGTACAACACACAAAAAGCATATAAAAAATCTGTGTTGCAAACCATTATTTGTATATGTAAAAATAGAATGGTTTGTGAATCTCACTCACTACGCATCCTATGTGTTTAAGCACTCACGACGAGACTCCAGATAAGCTTCTTTGATACCAGAAAGTTTTGCACACACATATTGCATCCCAGGTCTATCTTTCGCAGATTCCTTGGAACATGATAGGCCAAGGGTAACAAGCGGAATAACGTAGCTCTGCATCCATACTCCGGCACATCCGTCCTCCTCAGGTGCTGCAAAGTAGGGATCTAGAATCTCTGCAACTCTATCTGGGAATTTGGATTCGGCATAGTTATGAAGGCTAAGTCCGTCAACGAACATTTCATCCGTCGGCTGCTTTCCCGTAAGCATCTCTAGAAGAAGTACTCCAAAGCTATACACATCACCTGCGGTGGAGACTCCACAGCCCATGCCATACTCTGTAATCGCAGTAATATATGCAATTAATACTATGTAAAATTGCGAACCATGCATCCGCAGGCAAAAGAAAAATGTACTTACCAGGAGCCAAGTATCCAATAGTTCCATTGACACTGATGAAGTGGTTTAGGCTGCTGGAACCTGGAGAGAGAAACTTTGCCGAACCAAAGTCACCGACACGTGCAACCATATCGTAATCCAATAGAATATTGTTTGGCTTCAAATCACAATGCACTAAAGGCGGTACCACTTGGTTGTGAAGGTAATCCACAGCAGATGCAACATCCATCGCTATGCATATTCTCTGGCCTAAGCTTATTGTTCTCTCACTTTGTTGCCTAGGGTGAAGCCACCTTTCAAGACTGCCATTCGCCATGAATGGGAAGACTAGTGCTTTGAACTCATTGCTTAGTGTGTCCAAAGTTGAGCACAAGGTCATTGATTTAAGAATATTTCGATGGCGTACACTTCGTTGCACCTCACACTCAGTAAAGTAACTCTCATGTGCACCATGTTCATTCAAGTTGAATACTTTGATGGCGACAATGTCAGTATCAAACTTGAACCTACCAACATAAACAGATCCAGTACGTGTTGAGCTTATTCTATGGAGCGGTGGGAACCATTCGGTAGCTTTAGCTATGTCACCGTAGGATATCTTCTTTAGTATCTCCTTGTAGCTTGGTAATCTACGCACATCTCTTCTTCTCCAAAGAGTAAAAAAAGGTAAATCATTGACCACTGCATTGAATGTACAAATTTCTTGTCTGACCCAGTGAGTAAAATCATGAAATAGATTCCACACTTTTCTTCCCCAGTGAGGTATAAAATGCAACAGATTCTGTACCTTACTCTGCAATTCAGACGTATCTACTTCCAGTTTCTTCCAAAGAGTGACAAAACAAAACATCAATAAGAGGAAAGCAATAGTGACTGCTGCTCCCACCCCTGCCGCCAGAAATGGCACAAGGTTCTTATGGTTCTTGTGGGTCTTTATTCTAGTGTCGGAGATGCCATAACAAGGTGGCAATTCTAGCATGGAGAAGTTTGAACACAGCCTTACGTTGCCATGTAAATGTACCACACTGGGATTTGCAGAGGCCCAACTACTCGGAAGTGGCCCTTCAAAGTTATTGTAAGACAGATCAATTTGCCCTGAGGAGTGGTATCCAAAGAATTCTGGTACATTACCGGACAATTCATTTGTGGAAAGATCAATATATTGACTGATGGACAACAAATTTTTTGGAATTTCTCCAGACAGTCTATTATTTGAAACATTAAAAAGAGAGATATCTTCCAGTTGGCCCATGGCCAGTATTGGTAATGGCCCTGTGAGACTGTTGTGCGAGAGGTCCACACCAAAAGAAAGGGGAGGGCCAGTAAATAGTTCCTCTGGTAAGAATCCATCTAGGCTATTAGATGACAAGTTTAGCTGAAGCAGACCCAAGCACCGACCCAAACTACTTGGTATGCTTCCACTCAAAATATTATCATCAAGAAATAGCTTTCCTAGTAGAACAATGTCACCAATTGAGGTAGGGATCCGACCTGATAATTTGTTCTTTGATAAGTTTATGATATATAGGTCATGCAGTTTTCCGATAGTAGGTGGTATGCTCCCCGAGAGAAAATTGTTCTCCATGCCAAGGAAAGTGAGACCAACAAGGTTTCCTATCTCAACAGGTATAGATCCTGAAATTTGGTTTGAACCGAGTGCCAAATATTCTAGGTTTGATGACAGATTACAAACTGATCTAGGTAAGCTAGCTTTCAGCATATTTTTTTCCAAGGACAACTTAGTCAGCTTGGTGCAATTTGTTAGAGAGGCAAGGAATGTCCAATCATGTCCTTGTAGCCAATTGCTCCCTAGCAGCACTTGATGCATATTTGCCAATGACCCAAAAGATGGAATAAGGCCATGCAGGGAGTTATTTGAAAGATCAAGCATTTGCAGATCTGATGCATTTCCTAGTGAACTAGGGATCAAGCCCTCCAGCTTGTTATTTTGCATGATTAGGACTTCGAGATATGGCAGTGAGTAACCGATGTCTGATGGTAACCGTCCAACAAGGAAATTGCTGCCCACGTTTAAGTATTTGAGTGAAGACTTGTTGTAAATAGATGAAGGTACATGCCCAGACAATCTATTGAAACTAAGATCCAGACTAATAAGTTCTGGAATGTGAGTAAAGCGTTCTGGAATCTGCCCTGTAAATTTATTTTGGCCTAGGAATATAGAGTGGAGGGAAGAAACATTTCCTATTGAAGGAGGTATGCTTCCAGAAAGGAAGTTCTCTGTAACACAAAGATACTTGAGGGATGTGACCTTAGCGAAAGGTGGGATCACACCAGTCAAGGAATTCATCTGGAGATCGATTGTAGCAAGTCTAGGCAAACTAGAAAATAAAGTAGCAGGGAGCTCTCCATCGAGGTTATTACGAGATAGAATCAATGTGTGAAGTGAGGAGCAATTGGCTAAAGAGTGAGGGATTTTACCGATAAGACTATTGTTTGCAAGATTGACATAACTGAGAGACAAGGTAGTGCCCAATGAATCGGGGATGTTACCTTCAAAACGGTTGCCAGCAAGCATAAGAGTTTGGAGCTGTTGCAGTGTGCCCAGCTCCTCAGGAATGGGTCCAGATAGGAGATTACCTGTAAGATTTATCTGTGATAAAGATGTCAAGTTTGCAACGCAACCAGATATCTGCCCACCAAGATGCGCGGAGATGAGGTCTAGAGAGACCACACGGGTTGGAATCCCAGTGCCACAAGTGACCCCTGGCCAGTAGCAGAAGTTGAGTGAGGTGTCGAGCCAAGAGTTCAGGATGCCAAGGGGGTCTGAGTTGATTCCCGACTTGAAGCAAAGGAGGCTTTGTCGGTCGATCTCAGACTTGTTTGCTTCTGCTCCAGCAAGCGCCATGGCTCTGGAGAAGAAAATAAGTAAGCAACAAAACAGGCATAAGATCGAAGGCATGGTTCCAGGAATACAGGGTGCAAAAAACCAAGAAAACCAGCAACGTATAGTCTTTGTTGGAGCTCTCTCATATATGTTCTTGAATAGAAGAGTTTCAGTCTGATAGAGTTGAACAAAACAACATTTGTCTCCCTGTGAACCTGTAACCAGCTGAGAGGGGCTCGAAAGGCAGAATGGACTATCAGACCAAGGGAACGCGTAATAGACCAATGAACTTACACATGCTTGACTTAATGGAACAAATATCTGAGAATCTTATAACGTGCCTGAGAGGGAACGTTGAAGTCCAATTCAAAAACCAAACAGTTGAGAACGACAAAGAACGAATATGCAGGGAATAAAATATCACGTGATGAACAAAACACATATAAACTGCACAAACAAAATCCAAACGAGTCGAAGGGATTAAGGATGCAATTTTGTGTCGAACAATATGACCAGCTATGGTAAAATGGTAGAACACCTCCCGTGTTACCACCGGGTTAGGTGTTACGTGTTGTCAATCACGGTAGCACCTAATCCGGTGCATCTAAAATTCCAAAATAAATATGTATGGATAGTGCATTCAACGATCCACTATCATGCAAATTTTGAGATGCAACCGAAGCTCATACAAGGAGATACAAAAAAGAGAAATCAGCATACAAACAGTAATGGGTTGCAGGTCTGAGAGACACCGTTACAACCCGTACTATTCACAGTCTGGTTTCTCTTTTTTTTTTATATACATCTTATTGTTCAATCTTTAGTTTCAACTCAAATTTTGCATGATAATAGATCTTTGCATATTCTATTCATCTATATTTTTGTTGGAATTTTAGATGCACTCCA
This sequence comes from Eragrostis curvula, assembly GCA_007726485.1. Classification (NCBI taxonomy): domain Eukaryota; kingdom Viridiplantae; phylum Streptophyta; class Magnoliopsida; order Poales; family Poaceae; genus Eragrostis; species Eragrostis curvula. The sequence goes on along the minus strand of RWGY01000045.1, from coordinate 8,282,078 downwards.
TAGGGTGTTACCATGATTGGTAACACAATAACAACCTAAGGGGTGGTAGCCCCGGAGGTGTTCTTGTCATATGAAGTTTAAGATTTTTTTAAAGGAGTGAAGTTTAAGATTTCTACCAATAAATTAATTTATTAATCCAAAAAAATAGGACGAAAAAAGGCCAAATTGTGGCTAAATAATTTACTCCACTTCCTTTTTTTATTGTATTATCTTTTTCCATACTTTCCGAAGGAAAAAAAAAAACAAGAAGTAAGACCAAACCGAGAGCGAGAGCGAACATTTATTTTATACTACCTGTAGAACTGAATAGTGCAGCTGTTTTGGCTTGAGATTGTACTTTCAAAATTTTGTAAGTTTGATAGGAACACCATGAACTACTCTAAACAAACAAAAACAAATTTAATATATGTTGGGGGAACGAGATCCCGGTTGGATTCTGCGAAGCCCTCCAACAGGTTATGAGTTACAGTCCTAGCGTGGCGAAGCCCTCTGAATGTCTTGACGTTCGGCGACCTCCTGGCGAAGCCCTCCTATTTGGTCCGCAATGCTGGACGAAGGTGCGTGTGCCTAAGCTGTTCCTTGGGTCTTTCGTTCTGTGTCACGTCGAAGCCCTCTTTCGCCCGCGGTGCCGGGCGAAGGGTGTTGAGATGATAGAGATTTGTGGACGGAGTAAATAATGTGTCTGCTCGTGGGCCGAAAAACTGATGTCATTACAAGATCCCCTCCTCCTTATTTATAGAGAGGAAAGATTGTTATCACAATGAAGTCCTTTGCCAATTCCGTTATGTCCCTCTACTGTGGGCTTAGCCTAGCTTCAACTCAGTCCCCTTCGCAGTATCTTCTGATGCCTTCACTGAAAGCTCTTACCCTTCGAAAAGATCAGGAAGCCTAGTGGGCGGGTGGAGTTTTGCAACAAAAATACTTACGGGTGAGAATCTCAAACTCTAGTGACTTATGAGGTGGTTTTTCCAATTGAGCCTCACTATAATATTGACTCTTGAAATATTTTCACCGTAAGAATAATATGGAATGAGAATTAAGTGCACAACACTCAAGTCGCCAAGACTGTACGCTTCATTTTGAGAAGAAATCATTACAGAAATTCTTTAGCTAATATTGAACAAATACAATAAACATGTCAACCATTCGTCTAGCAAAGAACATTTTCAGAAAACTGAGTAACTGAAACCAAATCTAATTGCATTGAATGCAGATAACATGCGTTGCCAGAGCTTCTGAAAAGAACCAATGAGATCATCTGGAGAGAAATGGCAGACCCAGGCATGGGCAGGTAAATTATTACGTTGCTGAACCGTAATGGATGATTTCTGATGGCCTGCAAGATAATCATGAGCAGGTATTAGGGGACCCATAACAGACTACAAAATAACTCATGTTCCCCTGTATACCAACAGTTCCAAAACTTGATCCCCTCGAATATTAGGGGTTCAATAACAAAACCAGACAACATAATAATAAGCTCCCCTGTATATCCTTGATTTCAAATATTGATCCTTTATATGCCACTGTCAAAGGTTTGATCATCCTGTTTAATTCGTCGTACTGTTTTCGAACAGAAATATACTATTTCAAGGTGACGTCAATGTGCAATAGTGTGAACAAGAGAGACTATCATCATTGTAGGCCCAGCTCCATTTGAATTCTTATATAGGATATCAGAAACACGACAAGCCAGACATGATCAAGTGTATTTGACAGGTACTGCATGGAGGTGCAATATTTTGCAAAGATTCATGAGCCAATATTAGGGGACCAATAACATAATCAGACTGCAAAATAAAACATGCTCCCCTATATACCATCAGTTCCAAAAATTGATCCCATAATAACATAATAATAAGCTCCCCTGTATATCCTTGATCCATAACATAATAATAAGCTCCCCTGTATATCCCTGATTTCAAATATTGATCATTTATATGCCACTGCCAAATGTTTGACGATCCTTTTTATTCGTCATCCTATTTTTTGAAGAACAGAAAAATACTATTTCAAGGAGACGCTGATGTGCTATATTGTGAACAAGAGAGGACTATCATCATTGCCTACTTCCATTTCAATTCTTATATAGGATATTGGAAACATGATAAGCCAGACGTTATAAAGTGTACTGCATGGAGGTGCAATATTTTGTGAAGAGACAGTATAGAACTGACTAAATTAATCGACAGCAGTCCACAAAACATGAAATTAATAGAGCGCATTGAAGGAAATTCATTCCACATGGACGAAGAGATGCAAAGGCTAATTCTAACCACAATTGTGTCAGTTATGCACAGACAAGAACTGATCTACCTATATCACGCAAGCATCTCTGTGAAAGGACCATCTATTTAGTTGACAAACTAGCAAATCACATAAAAAAAAAGAGAATATTTTTTAGACTAGATATTCTGATTTAGCATGTGAATATTAAGTTAACTTAGTATGAATGTTGATCGTCTTCTCTACCATATGAAGTTCAGTGATTAAATATGCAAGCATTTTTTTCACACCAGTATTTCAGATTTCCTTGAATAGATTTAAGTCATATCAAAATTGAATAAAAATATCCAAGGACAGAAAATAATACTTGAAATTGTGAGTTGTAACTTTCCATTCCATCATGGAAAACAATGACATGTGAAACAGCCAGGTAACAAGGTTGACAAGACGATATCAGGCTTGAAGCTAGTTTGGTTTAAATGCCTAAACCTGAACAACCATGAACAACTATTCTTAGTTTCAATCACAAAAGCCTAGAAAGAACCGGGTATTTTCAGTTGTCCATAAGAAAACTAACTAGGCGTTGTTAGTACTTGACAATGAAGCCTTGTCGATTCTCATTATAATTTCATCGTCCGTTGCAGGGGCGAGGCTCCTCTGCTGTAGCGTTGTTACTGTACACGTACAGTAACAACTAAAATCTGCCGTCTAAGCACCATTTGATAATGGAAAGCACCTACAATATATTAAAGGCTCCATTTTTTCTTAGTCCATAACTTGTCCCTCGATTTGTTAGTTACTATTAGCTTATAAGATACCACGAACTCACAAAGTTGCATCAAACAAATTTCACTTTCGACTCACTCGGTATGGCAGACTTGTAAAAACATAAGAGGATGGAGAGCTTCCGTTAATCAACCTATTTTTGATGATTGAGCGTTAAAGGAAACCAGATGGATCAAATAAAGCTGAGACGGCAGATTTTAGGTGTTACTGTACGCACGTACAGTAACACCCCTACACCAGAGGATCCTCACCCCCGTTGCAGCACGACAACACCCAATACTTCCATCTCCCAACATTTTTTCCAGAGCGAACCACCATAAGATGATTTATAAATGTTCCCTTGGGGCATCGAGAAAGTAAAAAAAAAAAAAAAATCTAGCAACCTACAACCTATACCATATAAAAGCAGTAGAAAAATTGTTCAAATAACTTAGGCCCTGTTTGGATACAAAGTATTTTTGGAGTTTTGTAAGAATACTACGGTTTCGCAAAATACTTTGGTTTTGAGAAGCATGGAGGTGTTTGGATATAACAAGTTTTGAATTTTTAAAAACCATAGTATTGCTAAAAGTGCAACTATTTTGAAGTTTTAAAAACTCCACTCCTGACCTCTTTTTTCTAAACCATGGTTTTGCTTGGCTCTGGGATCTTAAACCATGGTTTTTTAACACTTTGGTTTTGAAAAACTACGACACCCAAACAGGCCCTTAAAATCAGACAGAAATGCAGTAGCAAAACAGAACTCGGCAGCAAATTCATTGTTTTTTTCTTTTTGCATCGTTCCCATCGTATTAGGTCAGAGTCTACACTATATGATTATGGTGTAATGAGATTCCCTTTGATGCGCTCTCCATTCAGACATTGCATCGAACACCTCACGCGCGAGCAAGCAAAAGGACTAATGAACAGAAATAGGCAGGACGCGGGAAGCTTACCAGAGTCTACAGTCACGCTGTAGCTGCCTCCGCTGCGGCGATCGGCGTCGGCGTCGGCGCCGGCGGGTGGTGGGAGACGACGAGTGGCGGCCTGGGCGCGCGGCGATCCTCGTCGGCCTTCCTCCGCGCGTTGTACATCTCCTCGGTCTCGACGACGACGAGGCGCTTGACTTGCGTGAGCATGCCGAGGAGTGACGGCGTGGTGCGGTGCTCGACGGTGCGGTGGCAGCGGCGGAGGCGCATGGCCTCCAGCGTGCGGCGGTGGAGGCGGCGCGTGCCCGGCAGCCCGCGCACCAGCGTGATGTACAGGCGCGGGCTCCAGGCCACCGGCACCCGCGACTTGAAGGCGTTGAATGCGCTCCCGCTCATCTCCGATCACTTCCGGCAATCTCCGCTCTCGCTCTTCTTTGTCGTGGGGAGACGGCGGCGGCCGGAAGGGTGAACCCTAGGCGGCGCTTGCCGGAGGCGTGCGATTTGAGAGGATTGGGCCGGTTTGATCCGAGGTTCCGCTGGAAGAGAATGTTGAAGTGTGGGCTTGAATGTCGAGGTATACCTGATCATGGGAAGCCCGGCCCAATGAACATGCCCTTACAAGTGAACCGGGCTGACTACTCCCTTTATCATTCTTCAATTTTCAGCCTGTTCTAAAAGTCCGGCCGGCGAGCAAAGATTTTTGAGTTAACTACTCCCTTCCTTTTTAATTATATGACACCGTTGACTTTTTTCGTTACTTTGATCATTCGTTTTATTTATAAATATTTATACAAATAGCTAAATATATAAATTAATTTTAAAATATTTTTAATGATAAATCCAACAATATACATTTTACGTCAAATAACTAATTATTTTCACGTATATTGTTGGTCAAAGTTCAACAAAAAAAGTCAACGGCGTCATATAATTAAAAACGAAGAGAGTATAAAAAAAAAATCAACTCGGCATGACATCTAAAAAACAAAACTCGGCACGGCAGAAAAAAAAAGGTTCAGTTCGACAATCTAGCTGGCTGGCTCGGGTCTAACTATTTATCCATTTATTACTTTCTGTAATTTAGTAACACTTTTGTTATGTCTTTGTTAAATATTTTCAGTTTACAATTATAATCTAGTTACATCAATCTTTTATATGTTAGTCTACATTATTTACTTTTGCACATGAACACCTAAAAGCATATGATAGTTGTCGTCGATGGGAAATCTGACCGACGAGTAAATTTAGACTGCGCGCTACGGGGGGGGGGGGGGGGGGGGGGGGGGGGGGGAGGTTGATTCGATGAGTGAGGAAGAACTCGGGGGATTATCCTGGTTCGGGCGATCGAAGCCCTACGTCCAGCAGTTGGTTCGGTTTGTATTGCTCGTAGTAGGGGTTACAAGCTTGGCGAGAGAGGGAAGACTTCCAAGTCTCTAAGTGTTCGTGTTGTTCGTCATTGCGTGCGTCGCAAGGCCGAAGCGAGTGTGTGTGCGGATGAGGAAGTGAGAATGCGGTTTTCGCGGTCGTTGCGGTGCGGTCCCCCAGCCGCGAGTCGAGCTTCCCCTTTTATCTGTCAAGGGGAAAATCGACTGTCCAAGGATGGAGAAAAGAAGAAAAAGAAAAGAAAGAGAAAAGCAAGGCTTGGGCTTCACGTTCCGGTGGGGGGGCCTCCCATGGCGTAGACTGGCGACTCGTTGTAGATAGGCAGCGCGGACTGCGACGGTTCCTCCCTCCTCGACGGCTTCCTTCACGGGTCATGATGGCGGCCGCTGTTCCGCCGCGCCGGGGATGTCCGCGCCCTGTGCGCGTACTGTTGGTCTTGTAGCGATGCGGCCTCGTACTGTTACCGCATGGCGAGGGTCTTGACCGCTGTCAAATGTCCCTGTGGGACGTGCGGGGCGGCGGCACGCCTTTCCCCGGTATGGGAATGGCGTCCACTTGCGCCCAAAATTAATGTGTTTTACCTGCCGCGTCGTGACTCGTGTCGTCCGGCCCTTTTTCCTCCGCGGGGGTCGGCCGAGGCAGAGTTTCGTTCCGACCCTTCGGGGGTCGGGAGCCGGGGGTCGGACGAGGCGGAGTTTTCTGTCGACCCCTAGGGGGTCGGGACGCAGGTTGGGAGGGCGGAGGCCTGCTCGCTTGCAGGGCCTTTGTGTCGGTAGGCCGGGATGCGGCCCATTACGGTCGTGGGGCTTATTTGGCCCCCGCTTCCGGGCCCGCGCGTCTCTTTTAGCCTCGATTTGTGCCGAGGGCCCCTCCGCTGGGTCTTAGGTTTATTCACAATCAACATGGCCTAATGAGTTAGTCGCGGGTACATAGTTTTAGGTATCCGACAGTAGCCCCCGAGTCCCGTGTGGGACGCTTCTGCGTTGCCCTCGGGACTCTGCTTCGAACGTTGAGCGTTTGGTCCCGGCCTGGCTTGCGTTTTGAATTCCGGTGGGTGCGCGCGAGCGCACCCGCCGGGTGTGGCCCCCGAGCCTGGGTGGGAGTGGTTCACTCGCTTCCAGGCTGAGTTAGCAACGAGTATCTGCACAAGACTTGGCAGCGCGCGTCGATGACCGGGTCGTCACGAGGGTTCTGTTCCTGATGAATAACCCCAACGTCGTTGTCGGCTTGTGGTATGGCAGTGGTTGGCCAGGGAGCCCGGTCAGGTTTTCGCAACCCGTGAGCGTCACGCCGCGCCGAATCTTATCCTTTCGCGCCGCTTGCCTATAAATTGGGGTGTGTTCATGTTCGCCTCTCCCACGCTTGACCATGGAGAGCCGTCGGCGACCGGGCTCGCTGCCCGGCGTCGGACACGTTAGGAGAGATGTCGCTTCGTGCGCGGGCCTTGCCCCGGACGCGGAGGCCCTCGCCTCGCTCGGTGCTATCCCTCCTGTGATGTTCTGCTTCAGGGTCGAGCCCCCGACCCCAGCTCTCCTCTCGTCTGCTGCTGCTTTCTCGAAGAGCGCGAGCACCGGAGAGCTCGTTCGAGGCTGGCGCGAGCCGTTTCCGGAACGCCGCGCCCATCTCCTTGGGGGCGAGCCGTTCCGGACCCGGAGTCGCTCCCGAAGCCTTTAGGAGCGGCGACGCCCGCTTGGGTCATCCTCGAGGTTGAGTCCTGTGTAACCCGAGCCCTCGGACCTCCATTTTGTGGAAGAAAGAGGGCCGGATCAGGAATCGCTCCCGAGGTGGCTATTGCTGGGTCGGCTCCCCCCTCGGGACGCCGGACCGCCTGTGAGCCACGGAAGGGACATGCCCCTCGACTTCCGCAAGCTGGTGGTGGTCTCCGTGGCGCGTCCCCCTGAGGGTTTATTTGTTTGTTACTTTGTAACGGGGTTCTCTTCCAACCCTCCTCAGAGGATTGGGGACTCATTGTCTTGTGTTTGAATAAAAGAAAACCCGCGTCTTGTTTGCCTAGGCCACGCTGTTGGCCCGAGTTTGCGAATGCGAGCCCCCGAGCCCCCGTGCGTTACGGAGATCGTCCGAAGGTCGTTTCGTCTTTTTATGCGACTTCCCCCGCGTATCACTGCGTTGTGATAGGGGTGCTGAGCCGTTCCGTCCGTTCCTCGATGGTTCGACGGCGGGTGCCCGGTCGAGTTGCTAGCGGGTGAGTTCGAATGAAGCCCTGGCTTGCCCTTAGCAGGGATTCAATTGAGACCGGCTGGGGTCGACTTCATAAGATCCGTGGCGTCAGTCCAACTAGTTTCCGAGTCCTTTCGATCGGTCTCGAGGGCCTCGAAGCCTTCCCGCGTTGGGAAAACCTTGGTCCGACCCTCCATCAGGACTCGGATGCAACCGACAGAGGCCCGTGACGCTCCGCGCGTCTGGGTACTGGCCGCTGGGACCCCTCTTTGGTCGCCCCTCACTCTCGTTTTGCCCAGAGCGGCTGTCGAACCCTTCAGACGGGCCAGCCTTCGCACTCTTGGGTCGGAAATGGGCCGTCGGGGCGTTCTCAGCCCTTAGCCGACTTTACCTGTGACCTCATTCGGCTTTCCGGACCGAATGGGCCGCCGATGTCCGCGGGTTCCGCAGGGACGTTTCGGATGGCGCCGTTTCGGAGGGGGCGTGAATCTCGGAGCGCCGATTCGAAGCATCGCGTCTTGCCCTAGCTTCTGCGAGAAGGAAGGGGAAAAAAAGAGAGAGAAAGGCGCGCCGCACGAGGCGGGCAGTTGAAGGAACGCGAAGGGTCGAAGGACGCCGCGTCGGTTCGATGGGTTAAGTGCGAGTATCTGTACCTGGGGTGATAGCCTCCCGTACTTACCATTTCTCTTTCGCGCACACAGTTACATTTTCCCCTTCTGATCCGCTGGAATCCGCGGCGATCTCCGATTCGTCCCCTCGCAATCCGCCGCGCTCCGCTTTCGTTTCGTTTCCCCGCCACGCGCCGTGGTCCCATTCCGCGGGTTCCGCCCTCCACCATCAACCACCGTCGGGTGTCATTCACCGTCATCGCCTTGCGCCCGTGGCGTCCGTCCTCTTTTCTTCGAGCACCGGGCCGATGGACGCCGCCGTAGCGCCTTGGCCCGTTCAGAGGATGGGGGAAGGTGTGCTAAATGGCCTCGTATCCCGGGGGCTACTGAGGCCAAATGGCACATACGCGGAGTGGATCGTTGCCGAGGGGCTTCAGGCGCCGGACCCTCCCGACGGGTACGTCGTTTCCGTCGCCAATTTCCATAATCGTGGGTTCGGAATGCCAGCGCATCCCTTTTTCCGCGGCCTCCTCCATTACTATCAGGTCGAGCTTCATCACCTCGATCCTGATTCGATTGGTCATATCGCCGGGTTCATCACCATGTGCGAGGCGTATTTGGGCATCGATCCCCATTTCAATCTTTGGAGGTATTTTTTTCCGGGTGCGACACTCCCGTCTCGTCGAGAGGGGGAGACCGTCGGCAGAATAGGATGCACAATTATATTCCGTACATCTCAATGTCCTCCGATGTCTGTTGGCGTTCGAATTGGTTCTATATTTGGAACAACCCTGACGGGCTGCTTCCGCCCTTCTCCGGGCGGTACATCGAGAAGGCGCCGTATTCGTGGCGGAAGGATTTGGGGAACGCTGACGTGGCCTGCATCTGTCCCCTGATCAATGCGGTCGGCGCGTTGCGCGCCTTCGGGGTGTCATGGGCCGGAGTCACCGGGCATTTTCACGTGGCTCGGGTGCTGCCTCTAATGAGGCGCTCCCTCCATCTGTGGGAGTTGACTTCCTAGGCGAACAGAGGAGGAACGGCCATGGTGCAGGATGTGGGCTTAAGCTTTTCGGAAGTCAGTGCTCGGTTGGCGGAGGCATCGGGAAAGTCTTCCTTTTGCCATACGGATGCAGAATTTGAATATCCGATCCGCGGCCATCCTCGGGCTCTTCCGTCTCCGGGCGTCCACAGCTATGTACGTATCCCATGCGGTTGTCATCTTATTTTCTTTTCGCACTCATTTTCTTCTGGACCAACATGCCTTTCTCCCTTTTTCCTTGCAGGCTAATTTGGTGCAGACGCCGTGGCATCCACCGCTGCCCGAGGACCTTGATCAACTGGAGGTGGTTCGTGTTCGATACGAACGTGGGGAAAGCAGTTGCGGCGTGACTCGCGCCGCCGATGATCCTGGTGCCGGCAGCCTTTCAGAAGAAGTATGGGCGAGTCTCCTGCTTGAGGATGATGACGATGTTGACGACCCCCTGCCCGAGCCAGACGAGGTCGGAGTGATTCCGAGGGTGTTGCCCGACCCCGTGGGTGACGAGATGTCTGTCATCCCTGACGCGGCTGGTTGGGTGGTGTTGCAGACCGGGATGGCCGGCGGGGAGTCCGCTGGCCTCGGGCGTTCTCGGGGGACCGAACGGTCAGCTGAGGCGCCGGTCCGACTGGAGTGGGGTCCAGATTTTTGGGTCGGAGTCGGCGACCGCTCGTTTCTTGTTGAGGACTCGACCGAGGGGAGATCGTGGGACTGGTTCAGCAGTAGGCTCGAGCTTGTTCACCGGGGGGTGAGCTCTGCCCGCGGCTCCCTGGAATCGGCCCTTCATGCTCTAGAAGAGACTAGACCTCCTTTTGAGGTACGATTCCTGGGTTCCCCCCTCCCTCTCTTTCCCTTTTTATAGTCGGCTGATTATGAGTCGGATGCAGGTCGCCCTGGAGGATAGTCGGACGAAGTCTGAGTGGCTGCGCTCCCAGGGAGAGCGACTACGTCACTGGTCGTCCGAGCGTGCCGCTACCGCACAGGCGATTGTTACCGCCGAGGCGTCTCGAGCCGATCTCTTGAAGGAGATGGAGGCACTACGGAGGCGCGCAGAGGACGCCGAAGTGTCCTTGGGAGCGTCGCAGGAGCGAGCCGGGGACGCAGAGAGACGGGCCGTGAGCCTTGCTGCTGAGGTGAAGGCGGAGCGGGGGCTGCGGGAGGTCGCCGAGGTCGCTTTTGCCAACCTTTCGAGTGAGTTGGCTGAGCTTCGTGATCAGAATGGCGGTAAGTGGTGCCTTTCCCTCCTTGGTGTTTTTTCGTCCATATTCTCTTTGGCGCCTTACTTCTGTTTTCCGTTCTTTCAGTGCTTGAACAGGAGCTGCTGGAGTCTCAAGCCGTGGTCGGAGAACTCGACAACTTGAGGCTTGCTTTCCTCCATTCGTGCTCCCAGCTGGGGATGAAGGTGACCAATGATCTTCATGAGACGACGCGGCAGGTGCTTGCCCTGCCGACCCACGTGAGGGCCTTGGAGGAAAATGTGATGGAGGGCAGAATTCGTTTGTCCTTCGCCGTCGTCCGTTCCCATTACGAGCCGGACGTTGGGGTGGAGCTGATGAGCGAAGGTTTTGCTGAAGGGGTCTCCCCTGAGACCTTGGCGGCCTTTGAGGAGGAGGTGCGCCCAGACGTTGAGCGGCTCTTGGCGAAGTACAAAGAAGAGTTCCTCTTGCGCCCTCCGGCGGCCGAGGATTAAACCTTCGGAGGCCCCTCGTCCTTTGCCTTTTGTCCCGAACAGTCGGAGTGTTAAAGTGTAGATGGGGATGCTTGTTTAATTCACTATCGTTGTTTTTAATCCTTCGCATTGCGCCACGATTGTAGCTTGTTTGACTCCGAGCGTTAGACTTTTGGCCTTGAATCCCTTCCGCTGGCTTAGGCCGTCCTTAGCCGCTGGGGCGTCAGGTGCCTTTGAACCGAGCAGTCGGGCCTGGGACCGTGGTCCGCCACTCTTTCATCTTAAAGCGACAATGTGTGCATCGAGGGGTCGGAACGCGAGTCCTTGGTACGGGAGATCGGACGCGAACCTTGCGAAATTGCGTTGTTTTCGCAAGGTTGTCGCCTCGTCATACCTTCGACCCGTGCGGTGTTGTCACCGCACCCGCCGGGTGTAGCCCCCGAGTGGGGGGGGGGGGGGTCGGACCCAACGGCCGCTCCGAATATGGATGAGGTGAGAGTAAAGCGTCTCTACGATAAGAGCAAAAGCGAAACGTAGTATGGAAAGGGTTTAGGGATAGAAGCGACGTAGCTGTTCGATGTTCCACGCGTTCTTGATCTGCTGCCCTTCCGAGTCCATCAGCTTGTAGGTTCCGGGTCGGAGCACTTCGGAGATGATGAACGGTCCCTCCCAGGGCGGCGAGAGCTTGTGGCGGTCCTTATTGGTTTGCACGAGTCGGAGGACGAGGTCGCCCACGCTAAACGCTCGCCCGCGGACTCGACGTTCATGGTAGCGTCGTATGGCCTGCTGGTACTTTGTTGTGCGTAAGAGTGCGACATCACGCTCCTCGTCAATTTGGTCAAGCGCGTCTTCGAGGAAGCGCTTGTTATTGTCTTCCATGTAGGCTCGGACCCTCGGGGCCCCGTACTTGAGGTCGGTCGGGAGCACCGCCTCGGTCCCGTACACCATGAAGAAAGGGGTGTGGCCGGTGGCTCGACTCGGGGTCGTGCGTAGGCTCCAAAGTACCGACGGAAGTTCCTGGACCCATCTGCCGGCGCAGTCCTTGAGCTTGTTAAAGATTCTGGGCTTGAGGCCTTGCAGGATCATACCATTCGCACGCTCGACCTGCCCGTTCGTCCGGGGGTGAGCGACGGCTGCCCAATCGACCCTGATGTTGTAGTCGTCGCAAAACTCCAAGAATTCTTGGCCAGTGAACTGGGTGCCATTGTCGGTGATGATAGAGTTAGGGACTCCAAATCGATGGACAATGTCTCGGAAGAAGATCACCGCTTGAGCTGACTTTGTTGTGGCGAGGGGTCGGGCCTCGATCCACTTCGAGAATTTGTCGACGGCTACAAGCAGGTGGGTGTGGCCCCCGGGCGCTTTCTTCAGAGGGCCAACCAGATCGAGTCCCCATACGGCAAATGGCCACGTGGGAATTGTCTGCAAGGCTTGGGCCGGCATGTGGGTTTGCCGGGCGTAGAATTGGCACCCTTCGCAGGTGCGCACAATCTTCTTGGCGTCGCCCACCGCCGTCGGCCATTAGAAGCCGTGACAGAACGCATTGCCAACCAGACTGCGGGGGGCGGCATGATGGCCACATGTCCCCTCATGTATGTCACGAAGCAACTCCCTTCTATAATCGAGGGGGATGCAATGCTGCAGTACGCCTGAATGTCCTCTTTTGAAAAGTTCACCTTCCATCGCGACGAACGACTTCGCCCGTCGGTCGATGCGTTTGGCTTCGGTCGAGTCAGGAGGAAGTTGCTCCTTCAGCAGGTAGTCGAGGAAAGGCCGCATCCAATCGTTCGGCGGGGGGTCGGGCTCGGGCCCCGGACCCTCCACGTCTTCATCCACAGAGGTGACGACGAATGCCGCGCGGTCGTCCGACCCGACAGGGGTCGGGACGGAGGTCGGATTCAGCGCCGGGGTTGAGTGCGGGGTCTGGTCGCCAGGCGCGAGCTTGCCCTCCTCATCGGAGTCGGTCGGCTCTTTGATGGAGGGTTTGTTTAGATCACTGGCGAAAATCCCAGTCGGGACGGGTTCCCGATTGGAAGCCAGCTTGGCCAAAAGGTCGGCGGCTTCGTTCTGCTGTCGAGGCAGATACGTGATCTCGAAACCATCAAACTTCTCCTCGAGACGTCGAACCTCGGCACAATATGCGGCCATCTTGGGGTTGACGCAGTTCGACTCATTTCGGACCTGGTCTACAACAAGATGTGAGTCCCCAAATATCTCGAGCCTTTTGACTCCGAGCTCGACCGCAGCCTTGACGCCGTTGACCAGGGCCTCGTACACGGCCACGTTGTGCGACGCCGGGAAGTTAAGCTGGACGGCATACCTCATCCGTACCTTGAGAGGCGAGACGAGCACCCATCCCCCTCCAGCTCCTCTCTTCGTGAGCGAGCCGTTGAAGTACATCCTCCAGCATTCCCGGTCAACAGGGGCCGCCGGCAGCTGGACCTCGGTCCATTCGGCGATGAATTCCATGAGAACGTGTGACTTGATCGCCGTTTGAGGCATGAACTCGAGTTCTTGTCCCATGAGCTCGATCGCCCATTTAGCTATCTTGTTCGAGGACTCTTTGTTTCTGAGAACCTCGCCCAAGGGAAATGAAGTCACGACGGCGACGCGGTGGGCGTCAAAGTAGTGGCGCAGCTTGCGCCGCGTAACCACGACCGCGTAGATCATTTTCTTGATCTGGATCCAGTGCGTCTTGGTGTCGGACAGGACTTCGCTGACGAAGTAGACCGGTCGCTGCACCTTGAGCGCGTGCCCCGGCTCGTTTCTCTCCACGACGAGCGCGGTGCTCACCACCTGCGTCGTGGCCGAGATATAGAGCAAGAGAGTCTCTCCCGGGGTCGGGGCGGTCAAGATTGGTGGGTTGGTGAGCATGTCTTTGAGGCCATCTAGAGCCTCCTGGGCCTCCGGCGTCCACTCGAAGTGGTCGGATTTTTTGAGAAGGCGATGAAGGGGTAACCCACGCTCGCCGAGTCTCGAGATGAATCGGCTTAGCGCCGCAAGGCAACCCATGACTCGCTGGACGCCTTTCACATTCTGGATCGGCCCCATTTTGAGGATGGCGTCGATCTTCTCGGGGTTGGCCTCAATGCCTCGCCCGGATACACAGAATCCAAGCAGCATGCCCTTCGGGACGCCAAATACACACTTCTCGGGATTGAGCTTGACCCCGTTTGCCCTTAGTCTGTCGAAGACTTTGGTTAGATCGGAGACGAGTTGATCGGTGTGCTTGGACTTGACTGCGATGTCATCCACGTATGCCTCCACGACCTCTCCGATGAGGTCCCCGAAACACTTGATCATGCATCGTTGATACGTGGCGCCGGCATTTTTCAGCCCAAAAGGCATGGCGACGTAACAGTACGCAACAAACAGGGTTATGAACGTGGTGGCGAGTTGATCCGACTCCTTCATCGGGATCTGGTGATATCCCGAGTAGGCGTCGAGGAAACAGAGGGTTTCGCACCCTGCCGTCGAGTCCACAATTTGGTCTATGCGCGGCAAAGGAAACGAATCCTTCGGGCATGCCTTATTGAGATTCGTGTAATCAACACACATCCTCCATTTCCCATTTTTCTTACGAACAAGTACAGGATTAGCTAGCCACTCAGGGAGGTACACTTCTTTAATAAAACCTGCTGCTAGGAGTTTCACTAGTTCCTCACCGATGGCCTTGTGCTTTTCCTTGTCGAAGCGGTGGAGGTGTTGCTTGACGGGTCGAGAGCCCGGCTTGACGCAGAGGGAGTGCTCGGCGACCTCCCGGGGAATGCCCGGCATGTCCGAGGGCTTCCATGCAAATATGTCTTGATTGGCACGGAGGAAGTCGACGAGCGCGCTTTCCTATTTGCTGGAGAGCGATGTCCCGATCAACACCACCTTGCTGTTGGGGTCGGAAGGGTTGAGCGGGATCGACTTGGTGTCGGTGTCGGGGTTGAAGGAGCCCGCCGTCTTCTTCGCGTCCGGCGCGTCCTTCGACTCCGCCTGGTTGACGGTCGGCAGCTCCTCCTTGTGGGTGATCGCCGTCGCGAGGTTGCAATTCTCCAGGTCCACCTCGTACGCCCTCTGCACGGACGTACTCACAGTGACAACCCCTTTCGGGCCCGACATTTTGAGCTTGGGGTAGGTGTAGTTCGGGACAGCCATGAACTGGGCGTAACAAGGCCGACCCAGGACGGAGTGGTACGCGCCGGGGAAATCCGCCACCTCGGAGGTGAGGGTTTTGGTGCGGAAGTTCTCCGGTGTCCCGAAAGTGACTGGCAGGTCGATCTGCCCCAGCGGCACCACTTGCTTCCCAGGGACGATCCCGTGGAACGGAGCCCCGGTGGGTCGGATGCGCTTGCGGTCAATGCCCATGGAGTCGAGGGTCTCGGCGTAAAGTATGTTGAGGCCGCTCCCGCCATCCATGAGCACCTTGGTGAGTCACGTCGAGGCGACAATGGGGTCGACGACCAGCGGATATCATCCCGGCCGGTGGACCCGATCTGGGTGGTCGGAGAGGTCGAAGGTGACCGCTGTGCTTGACCACTTGAGGAACTCCGGGGTCGTCGGCTCGGCGGCGTACACCTCTCGGCGTTCCACCTTGCGCCGGCGCTTGGGCAGGCAGGCGTCCAACCCGCCGAAGATCATGAGAACCGCGTTGGGCTCGGGGAACGGGCGCTCGGGCTCCTCGTCCCCGTCGACCCTCTTGAGGTCGGACGGCTTCGCCTCCTGCCTCTTCTGCGCCCCGCCGAGGAATTTGCGAAGAAGGCCGCAATCCTTGTACAGATGCTTGCCGGGGAACGAGTGGTTCGGACACGGTCCCTCGAGCAGCTTTTTGAAGCGGTCGGGGGTCGCCTCGTTGGCAGCTTTCTTGGGCTTGCGATCGACCGCTGCAACCAACGAGGCTTCCTGCCGGTGAAGATTGCTCTTCTTCTTCTTCTTCTTGCCTGTCTGGGTCGACGGACCGGCCCCGTCGGCCGCCTCGACCCTCTTGGCCTTCGCGGTCGGACGCTCGAAGATCGCTCCGACCGCGTCCTCCCCGGAGGCGTGGCTTGTCGCGATGTCGAGGAGCTTCTTTGCGGTGGAAGGGCACTTGCGTCCCAGCTTGTGCACCAGCGACTTGTTCCGAGTCCCCGTCAAGAAAGCGCTGATGGCGTCAGCGTCGACGACGTTGGACAAGGAATTGCGCTTCCGGGAGAAGCGGCGTATATACTCGCGCAGCGATTCGTCGGGCTTCTGCTTGCAATTGCGGAGGTCCCAGGAGTTCCCGGGGCGTTCGTACGTCCCTTGGAAGTTTCCCTCGAAGATCTCTCGGAGGTCCTCCCAACACTGGATGGAGCCCCTCGGGAGGTGTTCCAGCCAGGCCCGAGTGGAGTCGGCGAGGTAGAGCGGAAGGTTCCTGATGACGAACAGGTCGTCATCCGCGCCACCGGCTTGGCATGACAGCCGGTAGTCCTCCAGCCACGTGGCCGGATTAGAGTCCCCGGAGTACTTGGTGATGTTCCCGGACGCGCGGTAACGCTATGGCACCCGCGCGCTCAGGATGTCCTCGCCGAACGCCCGCGGTCCGGGGGGCGGCGGACTCGGACTCCGGTCCTCGTGGGGGTCATACCGACCTCCTCTTCTCGGGTGGTAGCCGCGATTAGGGGCTTCGCGCCTCTAATCTTGGCCTTGTGCGCGACGGCGGGCGTCGAGTAAGACCCGAGCGTCCTTGAGTTCGCCGACGCGCTCGAGGATGGGAGGAAGGTTCCGACCCCCTTCCTCCCGACGGGGCGCCTGCTGGACGGATGGCTCGCCGTCGCGGTCGCTCGCAGTGTGCGCCCCGGAGCTTCGCCCTCGACGGCGTGACATGGAGCTCTCGGCCTGCTGGTCTGCCACGAGGCGGATGAGGCTCTCGAGCTCCCGCCTATCCATTTGCTCGGCCGGGGTCGTCGGCGGCTGCATCCGCCGGAGCAGAGCCGCCGCCACCGCCGCGATGTTCTGACTGGCCCGCGGGAAACGCGGAAGGCCATCCCCGGCATCGTTGATGATCTGGTGTTGGACTTGGCGCGCACGAACGCGCGCTTGGTTCCGGCGCTAAGCGAGCTCGTGCTTGACCAGCTCGCGCTCCTGCCGCAGGAGCCGCTCGTGGTCTTGGAGCTCGCGTTCCCGTGCGAGGAGCTGCCGTACGTCGTGGTTGTTGTCGGCGAGGGCGTTGGCGTCTGCCATCTCGGCGTCAGCGTTCGCCCCCAGTTGGCCGGTGGGAGCTATCGGGGCGAGCCGTGGCGCGGGCATGGCCCCGTCGTACTCGACCGCCGCCGGGAGCGGCTGGGCTCCCACCGGATCGACATTGTCGTCGTTCCCGTTCTCGCCCGCCTCCTCCTCCTCCTCCAGGTCCTCGACGTGACCTTCGATGCTGCCGACCATGCAGCATTCTCGCGTGGGGTCGAGAGTACAGTGACCGAAGCACTCGCTGAGGAGGTCGGACTCAGAGTCGGAGTCAGGTTCGAGGCAAGGTCGAAGTGCGCGTGCCTGGGGCCATCCGCTGGCTGCGGTCGGCGGCATCGATGGGGACGCAACCAGGTTCTGCCGCGTTATCCCCACTAAGGGCGTATTCACCCGCGCCGGCGGGTTGAGGCGGCGGGTGAGCTCACGCAAGAACTAGTCCGCGACGGTGCGGAGGCCGTGAGGTAGAGGAATTCCGGGCCGCCAGAACTCTGATTCTGGTGGGAGGTGCCCCCAGCCCTCGAGCTGTACCAGGACATTCGCCAGTGCGTAGAAAATGCGCCGGCATTCGGACGCACGCGGCTCGGAGCCGAGATACGCCTCGATCCGGCGTGGCAAGCCACGGCAACTTCGCTCGCGCGGAATGACAGCGTTCGCGATCACCATACCAAGCTCGGAGGGAGGCGTCCGCGTGCGCGCAACCTGCAGGGACGGCGGGTCGCGAGACCGGCAGGCCGCGCACCACACCGACCCTGTGCAGGTCTCCGTCGTCGAGGCGGACGGTGGGAAGTTGGAGATGATCCAGTGTTGGAGCCTTTCCACCGCGTACCGCATCGATGGGGTAAGCGCGTCGGGGCGCCCCCAAAATTCTTCCTCCGGCGGAAGAGGTGGCCAGCCGTGGAGGCCAGCAGCGGCAGCAGTGAGGGTGTACTGCATGTGGCAGTACTCCTCAGGACGTGGGTTCGGCCCGAAGTGCGCCTCCATGCGAACCTCGAGGTCGGACCCATCCATGTCCCGAGCTAGGCGGGGACGAGCCGTGAGCGGTCCCTCCCCGTAGAGGGGCAGGTAGTCCTGCATCAGCTGCAGGCGGCCGGTGTAGTCGGCCTCGAACTCCAGACTTCCAAACCGGATGGCTTGTTGCGGAGGGAAGAGCGGGGTCGGCAGCAGCCCACTCTCACTTGAGCCGGCAGCGTCGCGGGCCGCTCGACGGGCAGACCCGCGAGCGCTGCGGGACGGTTTCCGCGCCATCGTCGGAGGCGGCGCGGATCGCAACCGTAGCGCGCAGAGGTCCCCTACCTGGCGCGCCAACTGTCGGCGTTGGGAAATTTGGCCGACGAGTAAATTTAGACTACGCGCTACGGGGGGGAGGTTGATTCGATGAGTGAGGAAGAACTCGGGGGATTATCCTGGTTCGGGCGATCGAAACCCTACGTCCAGCAGTTGGTTCGATTTGTATTGCTCGTAGTAGGGGTTACAAGCTTGGCAAGAGAGGGAAGGCTCCCAAGTCTCTAAGTGTTCGTGTTGTTCGTCCTTGCATGCGTCGCAAGGCCGAAGCGAGTGTGTGTGCGGATGAGGAAGTGAGAATGCGGTTTTCGCAGTCGTTGCAGTGCGGTCCCCCAGCCGCGAGTCGAGCTTCCCCTTTTATCTGTCAAGGGGAAAATCGACTGTCCAAGGATGGAGGAAAGAAGAAAAAGAAAAGAAAGAGAAAAGCAAGGCTTGGGCTTCACGTTCCGGTGGGGGGGGCCTCCCATGGTGTAGACTGGCGACTCGTTGTAGATAGGCGGCGCGGACTGCGACGGTTCCTCCCTCCTCGACGGCTTCCTTCACGGGTCATGATGGCGGCCGCTGTTCCGCCGCGCCGGGGATGTCCGCGCCCTGTGCGCGTATTGTTGGTCTTGTAGCGATGCGGCCTCGTACTGTTACCGCATGGCGAGGGTCTTGACCGCTGTCAAATGTCCCTGTGGGACGTGCGGGGCGGCGGCACGCCTTTCCCCGGTATGGGAATGGCGTCCACTTGCGCCCATAATTAATGTGTTTTACCTGCCGCGTCGTGACTCGTGTCGTCCGACCCTTTTTCCTCCACGGGGGTCGGCCAAGGCGGAATTTCGTTCCGACCCTTCGGGGTCGGATGAGGCAGAGTTTTCTGCCGACCACTAGGGGGTCGGGACGCAGGTTGAGAGGGCGGAGGCCTGCTTGCTTGCTGGGCCTTTCTGTCGGTAGGCCGAGATGCGGCCCATTACGGTCGTGGGGCTTATTTGGCCCCCGCTTCCGGGCCCGCGCGTCTCTTTTAGCCTCGATTTGATCCGAGGGCCCCTCCGCTGGGCCTTAGGTTTATTCACAATCAACGTGGCCTAATGAGTTAGTCGCGGGTACCTAGTTTTAGGTATCCGACAATAGTCCTTTCAAGAGATCCATTTGCTCGTGGTGGATGCAATACTTTTATTTATCAAAAATAAGCCAACCACAATGAACCGTTGGTGATTCTTATGCACAAAGATTAAAATTAACTAGAGCAAACATTGTACTAACTGTTTTGGCAAATGAAAGTTACTGGTAACCTAATAAGTAGAAATTATCAGCTAAGCGGTCTCCTCAACAAAGAGTCGACGCAAGCGGCGGCGACTCAGAAAAAAAAAAGGCTACGCCGGCCCCCTCGTCTCTGGCGGCCTCGCTCTCGGCTGAAGAGGGAGGCCGGTATCCCAGCGTTCACAAAGGTTTATATAGGTAGGTCTTATCGCGATGGTCACTCTTGGTAGCGACTGTGGTATTTGTTAGAGTTTCTTTTGTGGTTCAATCGAAGAGAATGGCAGCGGTGGTATGACATCGTCAAGGTCGTCGGCATGGAGCATTAGTGGAGGATGCGTCTTGACAGTGGTGGCGAGTCGAAGGCGTCATCATCGATTAAGAATAAAGTACTCCGGCTCCTCCTTTGTCTCATCGTGGTTCTTCATTGCTTTGGCTGTGGGCTAGTGAGTGTTTGTTTTTAACAACATTCTTTTGGATGTTGCTCGGATTTACTTTTTCTCATTACGAATATAGTGAAGGAAGGTGATGATGGGCTCGGCTACGGGTTCGACGGCGGCGAATTCTTCGTACTTGCATGTGGAATACTCCCTCCATACTTATAATTCTGGGCGTTTAGGACATCATTTAGCATACCAAGGAGTCATTAATATGGGTCTAATCTTCCATCCTTGCCCCTATTAAATACACCTCGGTGCTGCTACTGTTTCTCTTCTTTCTACTGGCTGGTTTCCGGAAGAAAGGTCACCGGTTCGATTCCTGCATGTGCTCACGCACACCATTTTTTTTTACGATTTTTCCATGCTGATGTTTCACGTCCTAAAATCGCGTGGTGCTGCTGTAGCATTTTTCCATGCCGATGTTACGTCTGAAAAAATCGCTGTCGCTTTTTTTTTTTTAAGACTATAGCGTTTGAACTATGATTCTAGACTCTAATTGTGTTTTTACCATCGATTTTCAGATTTTGCAAGATTACCATTGATTGTTTTCAGATTTTGTACGATCACCATTGATTTTTTGAAAACTGATGGTAAAATCGCAAAACTATATTGCAAGATCACCGTCGCTTTTCGAAAACTGATGATAAAATCGCAAAATCTGAAAATTGATAGTGAAAACGCAATTAGAGTCTGAAAGGATGGTTATTTTGTAATTGTCCTATTTTTTTTCCCGCTTGTGCGCACATGGCGGCGTTGCACTTCTGAAAAGGGGTGGTTAGCCGCTATATTTTCGCCCGCGTGCGGTGTTTCGCAGCCAACAAAATCTCTTGCACGTGCATGCCAGCGTTGGCGGCGCGCAGAGCGACGCGTTTTAATTCTCTCATGCGCAGCACATTTTTCCTGGGGACCGTGCGACACTGGGGTAAAATTGGAAGAGGCGACGCTCCACGCATGGAACGCCCAGAATTGTGAAAACACTTCCAACTCCCAGAACGCCCAGAAATATGAGTATGGAGGGAGTATCAGTTTACCCTTTTTTTGTGAAAAGATTGGGTTTCAATTTTCTCCTGTCGGAGATGAGGATGGCGGTTGTGGATGGTGAGATGGCCATGTTCTTTCAGATCGGAGTTTTTTTTCGTGTCATATCTATCTGGGATGATGATTCTAGATGGTAAAATTTGCGGCTTTTTTAAGACTTCTTGTCTCCTATCAATGAAGTTGGCGTCGATTAGGATGCTTATGTAATCAGAAAATGTAATATGATTTAATATTAATAAAATTTCCTTTTTGCAAAAAAAAATTTAAAAGTAACCTTTAGTATGTTGTTATGGAACAAATATTTATACTCGCTCCCTCGCAAAAAATATATATTTATACCCATTGACTACTTGACCGCTTTCGGCTGAATGCTATGTTTGACTGCTCAATAAAAAGAAATGAAGGATGGCACAATTAATCTTGAATCGTTTCTTGATAAAATAACTTAATTATAAATTTTGATACTCTTGAATCAGTTATAGACATGCGAAAGGGCATGTAGCCTAATGATTACAAGAGCATCGCATCTCATAAGTTGTGGGTTCGATTTTCTGTGGGAGTGAATTTTTCAAGATTTAATGCCGTTGTGTTTTCAACGGCAGGCATCGTGACCGTCGATAGCGAGACGCCAGTGGTGACTTGGTCAATCTCGAGGATTTGCCAGCTCATATGAGAAAGAGTTTGCATACGTGTGTTCATAAAAGTGATTATGCGTATGCGTTGTGAACGTCTGAGGCGTAGTGTGTAATCACACAAAACAATCAATTATGTACACATTAACTGAGTCTAAGTGACCTCGAAACAAGGCAGCACATATGCAACATCCCCACCCACTCACACAGAGGCACACAGAAAGAGAGAGAGAGAGATCGATCATCTGACGATCTATATAAAACCTGATACTAATACCCAAAAGAAAATACAGTAGTTTCTTATAACAAACAAGGTTTGTTGAAACCCAGGTTGTTACACAGAAAGCTACTGCCGCTGTTGTCTGTTACACGACGATCAATCACTATTTGTCGCAGGCCTTCTTTTGCTTCTATGTGACTTGACTTCCTCAATATTTTATAATTGAGTCTATCACATGATATACTCCTTCCGTCCCAAAATAGATGTCGCTGTTGACTTTTAAACATCACGTTTGACCGTTCGTTTTATTCAAAATATTTATTCAAATTGCGAAAGGGCCTCTAGCCTAGTGGTCAGACCACTTGAGTAGCATCTAGCAGACCTAGGTTCAACTCCCCGTGGGAACGAATAACCAGGCTGAAATAAAAAACAAAAGTAAAAAAACAGGCGGGGGTTTCCCCTACTGACTTCGGTCAAAAAAAATATTTATTCAAATATAATAACAAATATGTCATGATTAATATACATTCAATGATAAAACAACCTATAAATAAATAAATAAAATTTGCACCAAAAATTTGAATAAGACGAAGGGTCAAACATAATATCTAAAAGGCAACAGCGACATCTATTTTGGAACGGATGGAGTAGTATATTATTTTGGTCCGCTGTCTTCCTTTCAAAGCTATGGCTATAACAGACTGTCTCTGAAGGAAAAATAAATTATTTTCAATTCGAACTATAACTTGTGTCATTTAGTTCACATCGAAAACCAGAGTAATCAATAACAAACTGAGCCTGAAATTCATTTCCATGTAGAAGTGTCCAGATTGGACATTTCCATTGCCATGTACTAAATGACAGATCGAAATTCTGTCATGTAGTATTGACCTATGCGTACCAATGTGATGGTTGGGGATGTGACAGCAACGTCTCACCAAATTGAACTGGAATTAGGTGATTTCCATAACGAACTTGTCAGAATGCATAAACATCTAGTTTAAATCGAGACGAAGCCAAGCAAAGACATGTTCAACTTTCTTTCGATGGCCCATTTCACAAGTTAACACATGAGCTTGACATGTTGGAACGTTATTCTACTAGCTAGGTAGAGTACAATCATGTTGCTAAATAAAGTAGTACGTACATTTTGTTAAAGGTAATGGCATCCAACGCTCTAGTTAGGGCGTGTTTGGCGCAGCTTGTGCATCAGCTTATTGCATAGCTTTGTACTGTTTGGCTACTGTAGCTACATGATATACACTGTTCACAAACTCAGATAAACGAAGGAACCGGTGAAGCTGGTTTTTTTTTTCATTTACTGTACCTACAGTAGTTGTGTCAGGAGAAGCCCAAGCCGAATCTGTTGTTGCCAAACACACTTTTAGTGTGGGCCTCCATTGTAGCATCCCAGTTCTCGAATTATTTTGAAAATACTAACGTATAAAATTAATTTCCATGAATATTTGTCTTCTTGTCTAGTTAAGAAGCAGAAGTCCATATCTATATGCTGCCATTTGAATCATAAGATTTTGAATATTTCAACCAAAAACTTCAGATGTTTTACTAAATTAGTATTTTTAGATGTGTACTTTTTATAGTTTTATCAGAGAGATCTCCGTTATCGTTGCTTTGTACTGCGTACGAGAGAGGATGAGCTCATCACTGCTAAAAGGTCACAAATTTTGGAAGCTCGACATGCCTATTTTAGTAAGCTAGCTTGTTACCTGTGCATGCATCCTGGTGTGCCATATAATTAAATACTATGTATCTAAAATTGTTTTTTACCTCAGGAAATTCGGGTTTAATTTTGTTTCATGTAAATCAAAGAACACTAATGTGTTAATATATTGATTTTGCATTGTTTACAATACATTTATGCATGTACCATAATCTCTAGTAGGACTCTTGAAGGTAATCTTGTCAAAAGGCTTGAAGTAATTGGTCCACCAAATTCATGACCTTCTTAATATAAATATAGAAAGGTTAAAGTTATGCAGCATATTTTTTATCTTCACCAGTGAACCAAATAATGTGGCTATTTTTCTATGACAAGTAGTATCTTGGTTCCTTAATTATTAAATAATTTTCTCTGCCACGTGTTGTACCAAGATTTACTATAATTGGGTCGATCCAAGAAAAAAAAATCTAGAACAACTTTCATCCGTGTACCTTTTGTGAATAATGACCCTTTTTTGTGTGTAACAGACTGACAAAGAGAGAGTCAGTGGAGGTGATATAAACACATGCAAACACTCCATATCAAAATGATTAAACATTATTTCACAGATTCTATATATGCCCGTGGTATTTTAGCTGGGGTGTTGTTATTTGAAGCGTTATATGCTAGTAACTTGAGCTCTCAACTTACTATGATTTAGCTACGAATACATAGTTTATATTGATGATCACTGCAAAAAATGTTTATATTCATGAACCGATCCTGCAGAAATCTCCTATATACATTGGAAAAGTGTTTCATTTTACATAATAATAATAATAATAATAATAATAATAATAATAATAATAATAATAATAATAATGTTCATCCTAGGTTATTAAGCAATTTCACTACATTCATCCATATGAATGATTAATTATCTAGTTACATACACTACAAAATGTGGTACCTTGACGACAGCTAAATGCAATCACTGATATCGATCCTCATCAGGAGTGCAGAATTGACAGTGATGGATGAAAACAAATAACACACAAAAAAAGGAATATATCCTTGCTACAATATTTTATTGTTAGTCTGACCTGAGCTCCCACACACCACCAATGACTAGTGGAGATCTGATTCATCTATATGACAGAATAGTTGCTAGAGACCACTACCAATAAATGACGAACATGGCCAAAAGACCGACCTTGGAATGTGACGAGAACCTCTAATGCGACGCCTCCAAGGACGATGTGTTCATCGACACCACTGACACCAAACTCTACGATTTAGGTTCTCAACCAGAGATTCACAAAGTTGTTGATCCACATACACAACAATGGTGACTCTACCATGGTGCCACGAACATCGATGTGTGCCACCGCCGAGGCCATCGTGACATAATCCCCAAGAGTAATTATCGGGAACTTGGCCACCAATGCTGACTCAAGCCTTGTCATGAGATCAATGATCGCCAGAAAATGAGCACCGATCACCATGGATGCAATATCGTCACAGAGACCCAGTTCGGCAAAGTATAGGAGAGGAACTGGCCACTATCGCCGCTCGTTGATGCCTATCATCGTCACTTGGTAACGATCACCAAAGTGACCCAATTCCTTAGAGTAGAGGAGGGGAATCGGCCACCAGTGCCACCAACATCGATGCACTTTGCCACTGTAAGATCCGCCGCCACCGTGACCTAATCCCAAAAGTATAGTAGGCGAATCGGCCACCGGGTCGGTAGAGGCTACCATTCAATGATGGATCAACAATGAATTTACTTGCTCGCCCACTCACCATTCATATGTACTTGTAGGGGAATGATGGTGCCTAGCTCTTACCGGCGGTCTGATCATCTAGCACAATCTCCTCTCTAGTCTCGATAGATGGATTTCTCTTAGTGGGATCGTGTCCATAGGCCAATCACGCGGAATCTAGACTCCATCACTTATGCCACCCTAGAGCTACCACACTGGGGGGGGGGGGGGGGGGGGGGGGGGGCGAACGAAAAATCTGCCTTTTGGTTAAGTGCCACAATTTTTTTTTCCCATTATGAACTTCTCCAAGGACTAACAATCATGACATTGTGTTTTAGCACTGAAACTTCCCAAGGACCACGGATAACATTCACAAAGGTGGAATAACAGACGACTGCAGTAAAAGAGTTATGCCAAGGCATAGGTTTATAAGGAAATGTGATTTCAAATTATTGTTAGTTTAGTATTGATCATTGTGTATAAGTCTGCTAATATCTGAACAGAACAAGTAAAAAAGATAGGGAGTACCGCTAACAATCACAAAACACGGTGCTGCTGGCTGCGTTTCTCTTTTATTGGCTTTTAGAATTTCGGACAACATGTTGTATAGCCAGCTACTATACAAATAGGTAGCTAGCCATGCCCATAAGGCACCAAAACCGTAATCAGTTTTTCACCAAACTTTTTGCGACATCACACTGGGAGAACTTTCAGCAGACAGATAAGATACAATATGATGTGCAAGTTGACCAATTTGCGACTGCTAATCCGTAGCACATATAGGGCGTGTTCGGCGTTTTAGAGTCTAAAATTTAGAGGGGTTTAAACACAAAGAATCTTGTCTTAAATAAAGTTTAATTACAAAACTAACTGCAGAACCCCCCTCTAAATCGCGAGACGAATTTAACGAGGGTAGTTAAGCCGTGATTAGACGATATTTACTATAGCATCACTGTAGCAAAACATAGATTAATTAGGCTCATTAGATTCGTCTCGTAAAGATGTACCCATCTGTAAAAAGGTTTTGTCATTAGACTTTATTTAATACTCCTAAATAATAAGATTCTCTTTAGAGTTAAATTTTAGAGGGGTTTAAACAGTGAAACGAACACACCCATAGGATGATGTACGACAGGACCAGCTATATAAAATTATGATATGACAGTGCCGGCTTAAAGAACAATTGAGTTGGCAGCCTCTCTCGTCCTGTACCGGACAATGAGTGATGTTTCCGGCTTTGGGAAATTAAACTATGCTCAGTATCTCACTGCAACTCTGCAACAATTGTACTAGCGGTGCATTTTGTTTTCTGTATTCGTATCACCGGCGCTAGGTTACTGTGAAGCAGCCAGATCACACATGCATGGTTGTGCCTCGAGGCATATATAGTGCTCCCTCTTATGTAGTACATAGTACCCTACTACCCTGTAAAAGGCAAATGCTGTTTTATAGCATTATATTGATGAATCACGATATAAAGAAATAGTATTAAAGCAAGGAAAGTCATATTATTTTTAAACGAAGCTATTAGGAGACTACATTCTTTCCGATCCAATGTATCACGTTTCTGATTTGAGCAAAAGCATGAGGACATCAGCTAGATCCTATGTAATGCATCTTTTGAGATTATAGCTAAAAGAAAAACTTATCACGAAGGGAGATATTAGATATGTATATCTTACCTCTATCCTTTCTGCATCTTGCTGTCGGAGAGAGTAACAAACATTCATTTACAACAAAACACTCGAAGCAAGCAACGGCGACGACAAAGAGACGGACATCCCTCGCACTGTAGGACAATGTCTGTCCACCACGCACTAAACAACTCACACGGCAAAACCCGGGAATCTTTTCATCTCTCCGATCGATCCATCTCTTGCGGAATCTTTGCATCACTACTGCTAAACAATGCGTCTGTCTAACAGACAAGACACGTTTCTTGCGGCACGTACAGCCGGGCTCGCGTCTCTTACGTACCTTCATCCCCATGTGCGATTCCACGCTAATTATCATGCTTGCAGCCATGCACGACGTCTCGCTACAACTCCATGTGTGTACGTCCTCACATGCACTTTTGGTTGTCCTATGCACAACAGCAAGAAATCTATGTGCCCAAGAGTAATCTCAGAGACGAGAGAGAGAGAGAGAGAGAGAGAGAGAGAGAGAGAGAGAGAGAGAGAGAGAGAGAGGTTCTAGTACCAGGCAAGGTCAGACATCTAGGCACATGAGAAGAAAAAGATGGTCACAAGCAGATATATATGAACAATCCAGCACAGAAAGAAGTACGAAACCAAGAGAAGCAAGGATACTTTGTCCTTGGTGCCGTGGCCCAAACACAGTTAATTAGTTGCCACAGTAAATCATTACACTATACCTCTGGCGAGAAAGATAGAGAGAAGTACAACAGCAGTAAAAGAAAACGAGCATCTCGATCCCATGTCAGAGACACATACACCGACTGTCACGCGACGCTGGCACGTGTATGCGGCCATGACAGAGGACACACACATCAATACGAGCTACACCTTAAAAAAATTACAGCAGTAAAACACACACACATCTTGATCAATATAATCAATCACCTTTCCATGTCCCTCAACCAATTTACATCATCGTCACCTTCCCTTGTGAGCCGAACCCTTCCATCCCACCGTCGTGGCTTTGTCCACCACGCAAGTTACCGGCGGTTGAGCTCATGAGCAGCTGCTTGATCTCCTCGTAATTATAATCGATTGGTACCTGAGCCTGGTGATGCTCTTGCAGCTGGAGCAACCTGTGGTCATGCTCCATGCTGCCATTGTTGCAGCCATAGTAGCCGTCAAAGCTCAGCTCCTTGCCATGGCTGAACTGCTGCCGGCTTTGTGCGGCACCGTCCGACGAGCTGCAGCTCTGCTGGTCGCCTCCGAACACGATCATGCTGCCGCTTTCCTCCTTCACCACATGATGCTGAAGTTGCTGCTGTGTCACTCCATGCGCGTGTAGAAGTGAGGAGGCGTTTGGCATCACAAGGCTGGAGCTTAGCATGAAGTCTTGGTGTGGTGGCAGTGTCAATGCGGGGATCATGGGGTCGTGGAGGGAGCCGGCGTTGGAGAAGAAGCTGCTGTAGGTTGGCTGAGATAATGAGGGCGATGAGTGTTGGAGCATGAGATTGAGGGGCCGGTGGTGCTGCCTCGGAGCACGGTGAGGTGGTGCGGTGATGGCTGAGGTGCCCAGGAGCTTCTTCTTTAGCTTGGTGTTCCAGTAATTCTTGATGTCATTGTCGGTCCGACCGGGAAGCTGCGATGCAATGATCGACCACCTGAAATGTATGCACGATGTAGCATGAGATTCCTGCACATTTCCTTCCGTTTCTTGCCCTCACCCTATTTTCTCTTGTCGAGGAGAGGTCATGCGATGTGAATTTTGGCATGTCTCCGATACTACCAGTTCCCACTTCAGTTAATCAGGCCTTATCAATAGTGGCAGTGAGATCTTTAGTTCTTAACTAATAGCACACACATCTATAAACTATTTCTGTTAAGGTTTTTGTCATATATAGATGTACTGTAAGGGGAAACTGAGAGGATCACTTATGTCTGTGGACTATGTGGAGTCATATTTTTAAGGAACATATGGAGTAGTTTTGGGAAATCGCAAAAGGAAAGGAAAGTGTGCTGCTTCAGATAGGGATGTATCATATTTTTACCTGCTTCCTATACTTGCATACATGCTGCAGATAACCCTGTCTTCGTGCTCAGTGAACTCGCCATGTTTGATATTGGGCCTCAGATAGTTTAGCCATCTAAGCCTACAGCTCTTTCCACATCTCCTCAATCCTGTAACCACAGTATAGCAAGCCATTTGAAACCTAGAGTTAAACAGAAGTTTCATTGTATGAAGACAAATAAATACAATAATAAGAGCATGCAATTACGACATGAGCTGCATGAAAATGTTCCAACAAGACAAGCTATCTTATAGTTAGTAACCTTGGACTTTGACATGCCACTGCATGTAAGAGTGTTACAGTCCCATGATGCCTAACTGCAAGCCTACCTAGAGAAACTTCATTGGTGATAACATAAAGATAGCAAATTCTTATGTATGTAGTAAGGTATAAACCAAACAATTTTAAAAGAAAATATACGTTTGCTTACCAACTATCCGAGTTAGAGTCTACTCATGCTTATTAGAGACACGCCATTTCTAACAGAAATAATTGACGAAAAGAACAATTGATAAAGTCCATGGATGGATAGAAGATCTACTGAAGATTTAGATCATCACAGCCTTAAAGCTCGGATTTATTTAACCATTTGGGGCGAGGAAGGAGGGACAAAGCAAAGCATATATCGGAACACCATTGTGCATGAGAAGTAATATCCCAATCCAAGTTTTCCAAATACTTTTTCAGACGAGATTTCTCAAACATGTGCAGAAGTAACCCAAAACATAGCCAACAAAAAAAAAAGCAAACAAATTTGAAAAGAAAGATACTACCACCAGGAATGGAGAGCAATTGAACAGACTCATAGCAGCATCAAATCCCCAGAGAAGAAAAGACACAGCTACATATAGGTTCATAAATCGTACCAGCCTTTTGAGGGAGAGCAATCCAGTTGCCACCGGTGCCATGCTTCTCGATGAACTCCTTGAGCTTGGCATCCTCCTCGGGAGACCAGGGCCCTTTCTTCACATTGTTCTTATCGCAGCACGGAGCCCTCCCCATGAGGTCGCAACAAAAGGATCTGCCACAACGAAGCTAAGGCCAACACCTAGCTACCAAATCCCACTGCCCCCAACCTTTTGTTAATTTTCTAGCTGCCTTGGCAGGCAGCTTGCTCTGTGCTATCTAGCTAGATGACATAGAAGCACTGTATCTCAAGGGCACAGAAAGCAAGGAGAGAAAGCGGAGAGAGCACAAGGCAACAACAAAGAGCACAGAAAAAATATATAAGACTGGTGAGAGAGACAGTGAGGCAGTCAGGTCGGGGAGAGAGAGAGAGAGAGAGAGAGAGAGGAAGTCAATGTGCAGGATTGTTTGGTTTCAATCACTTCCGGCTTGATGGTTGGCCCCCTCAAATCTTAGAACCAGAGAAAAAGGTTCACTACTTTCATAAGCGAGCCTTGCTGTTCCACCACAGACCTGTCTTTCTGTAAACAAAGTACAGTTGCACATGGAATCGCTCTCTGCGCGTGTTTGTTTGCAGGTAGCCTGGCATCCGTATGGTGAATCACTAAGTACTTCTGCTAATAAGTATGATGTTCAATTTCTGACGAATTTTTTCATGCGTGTTAGGAGACTTTAGTAAGTGGATACATGTCACATGATGGATAGTTGTCAGAGGTTCCTATCTTTAGTAATGCAACCTTTTTGTTCTTGTGATTAGTTAGATAGGAAACTAAATAAAACCTAGATCATATATATGTGGCTCCAAAAGCAGTGTAATGTGTGGTCTGTACTATAGTATCTGATTGTACGTTGTTTTCTGTGAAATTTCGATATTGTAAATAGGATCTAAAAATCTCTCTTAGAAACTTGTGATTGATGTGGATATAACATTACAGACTTTCCAACCTACCAAAAAGGTTTAAGTTTAAACTATCAAAATTTTGTAAAATCGTATTTGACTAAGGTTAAAAGGTAAAACTATGATCTATATTTCCTTGGCAACTTTGGCCGTCCAGCTTTCATATGCTTGTTTACACGCGGTCTATCCATGTTTCACCTGCTCTATTGTGAAATAGTGTTTAAAGGTAGCCCATGTTTCCTTTCTAGTCAATTATTAAAAGGAAAATTGTTGAAGCTAAATATCCATGGCACTTTTTGTCAGAAAATAATATCCAAATTAAAATTCAAGGTGACAAGATTTCAAAGGCCGGAAACTTCTTACGCTGAAACTCTAACCCGACTAACCGGCCTGGGAATCAACATGAACTGGCCGGTATTAGTGGGCGGGCGGGCAGGTAGGTAGCAACCCCAGAAATACCTGCCCTCCTCAGGTATACTTTTTCTTCATGGACGGCCGAATAAAAGCCCATGCAGCAACTAAACCCGAGAGGAATGGTCACTCTCTCTCGCTCTCAGGAACGAGATCCTCTGCCATCGGCTCCTCTGCCATCGGATGTGCAGTCGGCGCTGGCGACCGTCCGATCTGGAACAAACGCTGGAGATCTGTCACTACAGTAACCTATGAACAGTAGTTACGTTACAGTATTTCGACAAACAATGATTTCACTACAGTATTCGATGAACAGTGACTGCACCGCCACTGTCCCGCACCGTAGCTCCTCTCACATTTCACTGTTCGGCCGACGGCAGACGAACCGGTTCCTCATCTAGGCATCTAGCATCGTCCCATGCTCCCATCCTCCATCTTCAAGTAAGGTAGCTTTTTACGCCTCGACAATGTTTTGCATCCTCATCTTCTCTGTCATCGTCCATGACCATCTAAGATGCCTTTCTCATTCGATTATAAGTGGCATGGAATCAGAAAACTTCTGAGCCAATCCCTAACTATTAATAGCAACCATTACAATTAATAAAATAGAATATTAACAATACCAATAATTGCATTGCGTATGCATGTCGCGTACGTAGGTAGTTGACCCCTGCCGCGAGAGTATTATCCCTGTGTGTCCGTCTCGAATCTTTCCTTGGTAAGTCACATGCCCCTTTGTTTATGGCGCAAGACAGCAGCCGCCGTCCATGTCACAATATTTCTCGCGATTTGATCTGGGATACGACCACCGTGCGTCATGCCGGAGCTGTACAGCCCAAGCGGCAAAGGTCCAAACCACAACTGTCGCGGAGAGCACACACCTAACATGGTCATGGATCACGTATGATTGTATGTGCTGCGACGTTAATTTATGTACTAGTTGATGGGCATTATGTGTGCGGCAACGGACATTGGATTATAGGTGTCGACAGCATGTGGCGCCAATGATTGCTGAATATATATTACGGGGGCCTTTACAGCACAATCATGACTACGTTCTCTCCGTAACTGCCTTTTTGGAGTCTACGAGGTCAAATTTCAAATGGTACTAATTTATAATTATGGTAATTATAAAAAGAATTCTGGCTTTCAGTGGTAGAGCATGTGGAAACAATGGCATTTGGCCCACGGTTAAATGAGTTTGGTAGAAAGAGACAAAGCCTATTGCACACGGACGGAGAGGAAATGGGAGACAAGGTGCGCTTGGGGTTCAGTTCAGATACTGCCGTAGGAATGAGGATTGGTAAATAAGTAACGGCGAGCGAACCGGGAGCAGCCCAGCTTGAGAATCGGGTGATCTTTGACCATCCGAATTGTAGTTTTCAATGAGGTTCAGTTCATTATATGGTTCTGAATGTGAGCAAATAAGTTCGGTATTGTTTCTTTACTAATACAACCGAAAAATTTAAATGTATGGGGAGACCTCGCTCTCCTGTTCTTTCAAGAAAAAAAAACAATGATTAATGAAAGTTGAAATGAACCATGTTCTCTTGTAAGTTACCCCTTAAGGGTGTCATTTAATTAGCAAGCGCGTACGAGGAGAACATAAGGAATGGGCTCTTAAAAATTCTATAACGACATATATTTAATAAGGGCCTATTGGGAATACAAGATTCTCAAGATATAGGAATACGAAAAATGAAGGATAGAAGTGTTCTGTCACTTGAAAGCCAACAGGAATCTAAAACTTGTGAATTGGTACAACCTGTTTGGATGTGCTATAGAAAAAAAAAAGAGTAGGATTTTTTTTGTGGAAGAGTTTAATTTAAGAAAGAACGAGAGAAAGATAGCATACGACTGACTTCTCGGAAGAATTCTAAACATGGGATTGGTCCGATTGGAGAATGGAGGAAAGGGGTGAGAACCCTAAGGATTTGGTGGGAGTAACAAAAGTATATGATAGAAGTGCATTGCACTCCCTCTGTGTTTCTCTTTGTTTCCTGACTAACCCCTAAGTTTCTCGAGCTCATGAATACTACTAATGAGTACACTTCACTTTCTAATGGCAATTATATAGTTTTTTCTCTTCCTATGCATTTATTAAGTGGGAACACTGCAATAACAACATTGTCCACCTATAACCAAAATTTTCATATTTACTCAAAATTAATTGTGTGCATTCTTATATATATAATTTAAAGCCTGCCTTAGAGAGTCCAACTATTCAATTAGTTCTGATATATTTGTAATCATATGGTGTGATTCTATTGTCATCCCACAAAATTCAAATTTCAACCAAAACTGAAAGTGTCATTATGGAGCAACAGTTTTAGCACTTTATTATGGATTAAAGTAAGACAATGAAGTTTGAGGGGTTTATATAAACACTTGGAAAAACCATGAAGAAAAGTAAACTAAAAACTTTCCAAAAACTTATGTGAGTCAACATATTGGTCTTACCTAAGCGTAGGTAGCCACTCTGCTTATACGGTTACCCAGTCAGTTCTTGTATTCATGTAATAGTCATGTCAGTCTGTTTACATAACTGAAAGTTTTTCCATCTTCTGGAAAAAAAATATAATACCATGGTTCAAACATAGCACTAAAATGGTACTTGACTATCTCACAGTAAGATTCTTGCATCGGTCTGGATCGTGAATGCACAATGAAAAGAACATCAACTTTTTTTTGGGGGGGTGGGGTGGGGGGGTGAATTGAAAAGAACATCAACTAGACAGTATACCAACCAGCTGCCATAAAAAATGAAGACGGCCATGCATGAAAAAGAAATATGTAAACCTTTGGCTTCTTGTTAATGTTTTATTTTATTGATGTATCTAACTACTGCCGTGGAAGAGAATCAACCACAAGTCAATGACATCCTTATCAATTATGCAGGTTCGTACTGATGTGCTGGATAAGACAACCACTTTTCTCCTTTCTTCAGCTTTAAATAAATTTTAATATATACTATTTGACACTGAGTATGTCCATAATCAGTGATTTCCTAGTAGACGGTAAATGGTAGACAGTCGTTCGACCATCGTTTAGCATTTAATCTGTTAAAACGTCTGTTTAATCAGGCTAAACGGCCATTTAGGCATAGTCAGTGGTCACTCATCTAGCGTTTAGATGCCGTTTAAATGGAGTTTAATTCCGTGTAGGAAAACAATATCCATAATCCACCAAGATTACTTCCTCTGCCTTTCCGTACCTTAGGGTACCAAGGTGAGAATTTATGGATATAGTGGCTTGTCTTACGAATTGTCATGCAAATTTGAGCAAAGGATGATGAGGAGACTACTCCCTCCGGACTTTTTTTGTTGACGTTCCGACAACATTGCTAGTTCATATTTGAACTAATTTTCCTGTCCCAACGTCAACAAAAAACAACCGGAGGGAGTAATATATGGCACAAAGCAACTTATTTGGATCCGTGTCCACAATTTTGATACACAAGTTAGTACAATTACAAGCATTCCATAGATTCATTTACTAGTACAGTACAACAACAAAAATATATTGCGTAGCTGTAAACCTAAAATCAAAATTACCACTAAATATTTCTAATTTTGACATAAAGTGCAATTATAAACTATGAATTATCAAACGTCAAAAA
Source organism: Eragrostis curvula (assembly GCA_007726485.1). Taxonomy (NCBI): domain Eukaryota; kingdom Viridiplantae; phylum Streptophyta; class Magnoliopsida; order Poales; family Poaceae; genus Eragrostis; species Eragrostis curvula. The sequence continues at coordinate 8,247,282 of RWGY01000045.1, read as the reverse complement.
CTTAAACCCTACAATACTGTAAAATGAACCTAATAAGAATAAATATCTAGAAGAATTCATACCTTAGGTCGTTGGGTTTGAGGAGGCCGCAGAATATCCACGCAGGTGGTCCAGGACCGAAGGCGTAGTAGACATAATATGTTGATTGTCACACTATGGATTAGATCAGTACTGGTCCAAAGGAGGAGGCGACCATGTGATGATGGTGAAGGGTAGCTGAGGTGACGCACGTATGGTGGCTCGGAACCAGGCCTCGAGATGCAAACGGCATCAATGATGCATCATGGAACACATTGCTGATGATCGGTGGTGGTGGCGGTGGAGAGTTGCCTCGGTCAATATTAGATATTACTAACAGTATTGGCTTGAGTTTATTGTTCACAAAGCCCAAGGTTTCCCGCCTGGGGCAGCACCGCTAAAATCTGAATCCGATTGCTTGCAGATGCGGGATAGGGATACAAGATTATTGCAAAATCTGATTGACATGGATTGTGCGACAATTAAAAGTGGATTATCTGAATCTTATAGTAGGTTTATCCAACAACTTTAAATATATCATTTCCCTCGGGTTCTCCGTGTATGTTACTATACTACACACATTAAGCCAAAATTCTAGAACTTATAATTTCGGTTGCCATCGACTTAAAACATTTGTATGGAGGAATCCACTTAGTTGTTGTATGAACTATTTCAATTATTGTTGATACTAAATCCGCTACCAATCCATATTCATTCCGAGTGCGCACAATTTCCCACATCCAAAAAAGAAATCATATTCGTATCCGTAGCCACATATTATCCGCCATGTTCCAAATGCGATGAATAAATATGGATTAGGTATATAAGATTGTTATTATCCGCACCAATCCGATCCATTTTCATCCTAGCTCTTGGACAACCTTTTCTTGCTTGAACAATAAATAAACTAGCTAGATGAAAAGAAAGGAAACATATTTTCAGTACCAAACATCGAAACAGACCACATATGTACCAAAATAGCCCGAAACGAATAACGGGCTAGAGAAACATGGGCGCCCCTATCTGTAGCGTACGCTACGCATAGCGTCGACGTAGCGTGGCCCGTCAGGCCCGCTAATGCATCCGAGCAGCCCGTCGTGGCTGTGCGCACGGGATAGGCAGTGAAGCCAGGATTTTTCTGTGCGCGTGGGACATGCGGGACCTGGCTTGGCTGGTTGCTATTGCTGCGCTGCTTTCACTTAATCTGATACGACTTAGGCTTGAGTTTTGGTGTGGGGCAGTAAGAACAGCGGCAGGAATGGACACACCAGAATCACGGCCAACAACAAAGCATGGAAAGTAGCAAATTAAAAACTTGAGCTACTGTTGGAATAATTTGTTTCAACAGTAAGAAACACTTGTTCTATCACTCGGAACATTTGTTTCAATAATAAAGAACAATTGTTCTATCACTTGGAACATTTGTTTCAACAATAAAGAACAATTGTTCCATCGTTTGAGAACATTAGTTCTATCAATGAAAACAATTGTTCTATCACTTAGAACATTTGTTCCAATAATAAGGAACAATTGTTCTATCACTCGGAACATTTGTTCCAATAATAAGGAACAATTGTTCCATGGTTTGAGAACATTTGTTCTATCAATGAAAACAATTATTCCAATAGATGAAAATATTTGTTCCAATAGATGAGAACATTTGTTCCAGTAATTGATAACAATTGTTTCAGTAAAAATGGTGCGAATTAGTATAAGAAAAATATTTAAACGATATATTTAAAATGTTGAATTTTAAAAAAATAAAAAAAATATATTCATGTGGGATCTTGTTTTGTTGCATTGATTGTAAAGATCGTCATGGTTCAAACGGATTCAAAAAAAGAATTACGGTTGAAGAGAAAAATTGATTTAAAGATTGCATTCAAATCATTTATCCGCCCACTCGATAGTATGATGACACGTGTCGTGGCTGCTCTCCTGCTCCTCAGTGAAGCTCGCGTTGCTGCGGGAGCGCCCGCGTCCCACCTCAGCCACGTGGGGCACGCTCAGCTCCGTCCACCTCCACCTCGCACGAATCGCAAAGCGACGAATCGCAAAGCACGCTACCTGGAAGCTCCAGCTACTCCAGGTAGCGCGCGCTATTTATAGGAATTTCGGAGAAACCTTTCCATCTTAATTGGCAACCTGTTCCGTTAGCTAACCGGCCCAATCAGCCCATGTAAATCCGATGAGTGAAACGGGCCAGATGTACAGCTCCATAACATTTCTCCTGCCGGACAACTTATTCTTTTTGCTCTTTATTGATCTCTAACGGTTGTTACATATATCAGTTAATTTTGCGGACTCTTACATTGAAACACCAATACAATCTAATACTAATAAGTTTGTAAAATGTGACATGTCTGCCCGTTTTAAGTCTGCTTCTCTTGAACCGTAGGATTTTGCACCGTCCAGCCCTGCTCCGTACGATCTGAGTCATCTGCCGTGATTTCGCTCCACAAATTTCAGCCCTCTGCCTGTTCGTCCGAGTTCGTCTCCGCTCCGTTCCTCTGCCTGCGACTCTGCAAGTCTTCATCCGATTCCTCAAGAATCTCAAGCACTGCTACAATCCGTCCCGCCACGCCCTCCCCACTGCCCGCAATGTCGTTCTCCTCTCCTTCATCTGAATCGCCGCCTCTGATCTCTGTGGAATCGAGCAGACGAGCCCCACCCGGCTCCTCTTCGCCCGTCGCATCCCTCTTCCCTGCGGCGGATGTTGATACTGGTCTCCACGACACAGTCGGGCGCCGGAGAGTGGCGATGGCGTGGCGCCGAGCTGCGGCGACTGGCATATACGCCGCGGCTCGTGGGCCCTCCGGTCGTGTGTGTGGTGAGGGAACCGACGGCCAACGGTCCTGCCACGGCGAAGGTGCTGTGGGGCACGGAGATGCCGATGTGCACGCGCAAGCGGAGCGCCGTGCTCTCCTGCGTCAAGAAGCACCCGCCTCATCTACGACACGCACTCTACGAAGAATTTCTTTGCTCCATCCTGCTTGATCTCAATAATTTCTTTGCTTGCGGGCGAGGAATCTAGCAACCACATATGACCTCTTCATCTGATTAGGCATCAGGCAAGTTTTCCCTGGTGCATTCGCTGCCTCAAGACCAGACGATCATTGCTGGCCTCAGATGCATATTTCATTGAAATTTCAGATACTACCGTATGCACATCCCTTGTCGGTTGAGTACATGTAGTTTGTGTCTGATTTTAACAGACTCAAGCATATCGCTTTGTATATTTTTTCAATGCAAGAATTGTGAGAGGCATTGATTGAATTGAAGAATCAGTAGGGATGACAAAGCAGGTATGCAGAACTGTCCTAACAGAGGAGGGAGACGAGCATGAGAGAAATAATTTGGTACATTACTTTACTCATTGAGAGCTTGCATTTTCATTAACAATTGACCTGTCCCCTTTGGATATCAGGATCAGATATAGAGTTGAATATTTGTCATACATGGGGACTAAGAATATGCAAATGCAAGCTGGTTTTCTTTAGATGAACTAGACTAAACTATGTGGCGATTTGTATTTGCCCCACTTCAGTCCGCAACTGTAACATTTCTGAACATAGATATCTCAAAGCTGTTGTAAGTTGTTAGAAAAAATAAACTTGTAGATACTGAAAGTAATGCAACTTACGAACATAAAAACTGTTATTATTGTGTACGAAGGATGAGAACCATTGGATGGAGTAACATCTGACAACAAGAAGAAGCTGGTTAGTGTCCTTAATTGTACCGTCCCTTCTCTCAAGACTTTTCATTGTTTTGCAGAGGTGAAGATGTAGTATGCCGAGCGGCTCAACAGCTCCTACACCTGCACTTCATAACCAGTGCTCAGGTTGAGTGAATCAGGAAAATATTGCATGATCTATGGCCATGAAGACTGTTTTTCACGTCTACAACAATAATCCCAGGTAACAGAAGCACTTTTTCTGTGTTTTCTTCATTTGTTGACTATTCAGATGACTGTGATGTTTGACAAGGTCGGATTGACACACTTGCCTATGGCTTCCCCTGCTGCTGGAAATCATCATACGCCTGATCTGTGACACAACTCTGAGCGGTTAGTCCACTTTCACTCTTCCTGAAGCTGGGATAAGACGGAGTAGTGCCTTCATTTGAGGTCCTTTGCTGCTTTTGCCAATCTTAATGCTAAAAACTGAGAACAGGAGTTAGCTAGAGAACATAGCAGCTATCATTTTCCCGTCCTCCGATTTGTATTTGACACGACAAGATTAATTTCCTTTTATTCAGAGTTGCACTTGTAATTGAGGAGCCAACTAATTTAGATGTGCACATGTAACTGAAAACTCAAGGTTTTCCTGTTGGAGTAGCAGACATGTAGTTCCTTTTCTGGTTTTTTTTTTTTATGCAAACGACGGGGGAGGGCTTCCCCACCTGATATATTGAAAACAAACAAACAGTTCAAACAGAGTTACAATTGAACCTTTACACACCCTCTTCTTTGTTAGGAAATTTGCTACTTTCCATAGCAATAGGTGATGGTCGACGCAGAGGCCGCGGAGAACGGGGAGCGCCAGCGCCAGGAACTACCTTGCTATTGCTGCATGCGTAATACACTACCCGCATAAAAAAAAAAGATCTAATACATGATTTTAGGTTTGCTAAATGAGACAGAAGAGCCATGTTGTCTCCGTTGAGAAAAAAAAAATCTATCTTCGATGATTCCTTATATTATTTTCTATTCAAAGGTACTGTATGAATTTTATCAGGTTACCATTAGTGTACGATGTATGTATCCTTTCCCTTGCCTATGTTCTTTCAGTTACAATATCATTTTCCCTCTCCTCGTCAAGTGGTTTTACAGATTACTTGTTTTGTTGCTGAGAAGCGGAGGATCTTATTAACCCAGAGAACAAGCAAGCCGTTTTTGTTGCTGATAAATAGTTGAGGATTTTAGTTGAGAACAAGAAACTGGAGTTGGCTTTTAGTGACCACGAAGGCGATGGGTTTGCTAATTGGAACAATCGCCGAGGGCGAGGGGATGCTGTGGACGAAGGCAGGTGCAATAATGTTGTATAAGAATAAAATTGTTGCTAGGAGAAGTTGCAGTTGTAGAGGATGAAAGCCTCTACACATGTAAGAAAAACTCATGGTGGATTCATTTAATCTGAATGACATTATATGTGTTTAAACCTCTGAATCACCGATACGTCCCGGAGGCCGCCGTACCCGTATCTGATATGGCGGGATACGATACGGCGATACTCCGATACTCCCTCTATCAAATCATTGTGTTTTGGTTTGAAACTCAAGTATTGCTGTATCGCCGTACTGGTATCCCCGTATCGGTGATTCTACTTGAAACACACTTAACAATCATGGCAATAGATGGTTGCAACTTGCAAAGAATATATAGCCTATTTATATATCAGATTTTCATTTTATTGTTCATTTACATTTATTTATAACATGTGTAATACAAGGTGTCCGTTGCAACGCACGGGCATATTGCTATATATATAGAAATTGTAAGTCACATCACATACAAAGGACACGATTTTTATACATTATTATTAAGTGCATGTTTTCTTGAGCAATGGCTTACTGTGCAGAAAGAAGATGCTGCCTTGCGGATTCAGTGACTCCTCCCAGACCGATCGCCGTGAAGAAATTAATGGCAAACCGCGTGTTGTTGGCGCTGTCTCTCGGGAAGAGTGCGTTGCGCACCTCAGCGTCCTCGTCGTTCATCCTCCTGCTCAGCTCCCGTATCCCGAGCTGCTCCGCGAGGTCCAGGAACAGCTCCTTGAGGAAGATGCGCGACGATGACGTGGTGTCCTCCTCGGTGACCCTGACGCGGCCCAGCGCGGCGCGCCACGGGACGGCGCCGTCGCCGTCGGCGGCCAGCAGGCGCGCGAAGAGGCCCGAGGAGGCGCGCAGCTCGTCGGTCTGCATGAGGTGCGCCGCCGCGTAGTGCCGGGCGAAGCAGGCCGCGAAGCCGGCACCGTACGCGCGGTTTGTGGCGCAGAGCCGCCGCGCCAGGCGGCCGTAGTAGCCCGTGCAGCTCGCCTTCTCCTTGGTGCAGCACTCGGCGGTCATGGCGCAGAGCTCCGCCTCCTGGCCGGGCCTCACGACGGACAGGAGTTTGTGCCCGGCTTCCTCGGAGTCGAGGCTCGACATGACCGTCAGGTATATGGTCCTCCGGAGGTTCGTCAGGTCGGTCTGGGTCTCGTCGTTGACGATGGTCACGTCTGGTTCTTTGGCCTCCTCCTCGTCGCTGGACTCAGCTTCGTCGTCGTCCTCGTCGGTGTCGTCTCCGAACATGGTCCTTTTGTGTTCCTCGTATGCCTTGTCGTCTTCCTTGAACAACGGGCTCGGGTTGAACACGTCGAGGTGGAGCTCGGGATCGAGCACATGATTGCTGTCGCCGTCGTCGTCGAGAGAGAGCTCAACTTGATGCGTCACCTGGTCGTCCGTGTCGATGAGGTCCAGCTCGGGCCGGACGCGCGGGTGATCACGAAACCGCGCTCTCCGGACGGCGAACAGGTCCTCGATCATGAACTGGACGCGCTTGTCGACGTCGACGCCGTCACGGAGAATCCGCCTGAGGCATTCGAAGACGGCGTCGACGCCGCGGGGGCACGACTCGGTCAGCGCGGCGCCGCACTCCCTGACGAGCCCGACGGCGACCTCCACGGAGCCGGGCGTCGGCGCGTGGAGCAGCAACGTGGTGAGCTCCAGCGCCAGGAGCTCGTGCGCGACGCCCTGGTTCACCAGGTGGGCCACGAACCTGGCCGCGGAGGCGAGTTGCGGCTTGTCACCATGGGCGCGCGCGCGGCGGATGCGGAGGGCGAGGCGGACGAGGAGGAGCCGGCCCACGACCGGGAGCTTGGCGTTCACGACGGCGGCGAGCGCGGCGAAGACGTGGGTGAGGGCGGGGCAGGCGGCCTGGGAGCGGAGGAGCGCGCGGCAGAGCAGGCCACGGCCGCGGACGAGGTTCTCGGCAAGGAGCTCCGGCGCCACGTGGCGGACGTTGGCGGCGGTGGCCTTGTTGACCAGCCCCGTGATGCTCTTCCGCAGCGCGTCGACGTCGCTGGATTCGTCGGCGGCGGCGCGGTGCGGGGGGACGTAGATGCCATCGCCGCCGCGGCGCTTTCTGGCGGGGCGCGGCGCCGTCGTCTGATCCGCATCGGACGCGCGCGGTGATCTCGGGCGCTTGCGGCGCGCGTCGCGGGTGATCATCTCCATCTGCATATGCCCTTGTCCTTGTGCCGAAGATAACGAAGCGTTCGTGGGGAAGTGCACGTCCGATCCCAATAAATAGCCACCGTCGAGAAGAGGGACAAAATAGGTAGCAGCCGAGTCGGTCACGAGTCGTGGGCGTTACGGAAAAGACCAACAACACGTACGTACACACCCTCTCGATCACCGCCACATATGGATATATCGCGATCTCATCACCGCTGTGCCTTACCGCCCTTCTCCGCTCTCCACCCCCACCGCCGACGTCATCTGGCTCTGCTAGCTTCCGTCTCGTACGTTTGCCTCCACTTCATCTCCTCCCCGCTCGCCTCCCGTCAACGACAACTCTCACCGCTTTTGGTCCGTTGGTCAATCCACGGCGACCTTCGCGCTGCCGCGTCGAGGACCACGACCTTCGTCGCCCACCCTCGACACCGGTACAGTGCTCACCTCTTTCTTCTCCCCCGGAATCTAATGGTTCACAAAATTTCCATGATTTCTGTGTCTACTTGGACCATCTTTCCTAAGATCTAGTTGGGAACTAAACGCCAAAAGTGTTGCCTAAGAGCAACTCCAGCAATGGACCTTAAAATTAAGCCCCTATTTTCATTTTCCAAGCCAACATGTAAAAATAAGGGCTCAAAATTTAACTTCAACTCCAGCAATAAGTGGTTCAAGCCCCTATTTTGTGAAAGAAAAACGGTGGGACCCACAAATGAGAGGGAGGATTGGAAGACCCTAGGAATAAGGGCTTGGAGGTGGAATTTGAGGGGGCATGCAAAATGAGAGCCCAAGTAGGGTCCCTGCTGGAGTTGATTTTTTGACCAAAGACCCTAAATAATAGAGTAGGGGCTTGAATAGGATCCTTGCTGGAGTTGCTCTAAACGAACTCTTATAAGGTCTATTTATGCGTGTATACGTAACCTGTGTTTGACCAGTAGTCAAAATATCAAGCTGTTATATATAGCTTTTCTTGGTTTTCATGGTTATTGGTAGGCCGGATCTATATTCTTGGGACCATTGCTTGCTTTACATCTTGCCCCGTGTGTAACTGTTATTAGGCACGTGCGACTTCCACAATCTCAATTCTCAATGACAATCAGCCTTATCAAACAGGGGAAGCTACACCACACCTGAGTGTTTTAGAGGACTCCAACATCTCTGGATTTTAATGGCTCAGATTTGTGCCAGGATTTGTGCTTTAGGTATAACCAATGGCGGAGGACGAAAAAAAATTAAGGTGTGGCGAAGTTGCTAGCATAGACTACGACCAAAAGGAAAAATACTATATACAAAAACAATAAGTGTCCAATGCAACAACGAAATGTCGAACTGTTGAACTAGATATATGAATAATCTAGCATTGTAGCTTAAGACATAGATAAATAAAAAATATACAAGTGAGGTAGAGATTTTCTGGAAGGCTTTCTTAATTTTACCAAGATCAAGTCCTTTGAATATCTCTCGTTCAATATAACAGATTCGACTAAAGCAAATCTCAAAAAGACTTAGAGAAAGATAATGATCAGGAAGCAACCTTGCTAATTTGGGTAAAGTTCTATCGTCCTTCAGTCCGCGGCCCGTAGCAGGCGCGCAGCATCCGACCTCGGTGCCTCTGTTCGCCGAGGGTTCGTCCAAGGGCCAAGGCGCAGCGGTGCAGCCAGTTTGCAGGAGGCGAAGAGGGACGAACGAGGAACGACGATCGATCGCGTCGGTTTGGTTGCTGCTCGCAAGATGCACGCACACGTAACAGGCTCTCTCTTCAATCAACCTTGGGCCACAGCGACAGCCTATTATTAGCACGCACAACCCAATGCAGCGAGCCCAGATAAGATAACGATTCACTCCTGAAGGTCGTCGTCGTCTTCGTCTGTTCGTAGCCGTCGAGTTCGCAGGTCAGCAATGGCGGCACAACCGATTGAACGAAGGGTAGGGGGTATTGGCGAAAAAATCAAGGTATGGCGACCGCCCTACCTTGCCCTACCGAGAGCTCCGCCACTGGGTATAACAAAAGTTCATGTGTTTTAAGACCTCCTAAAGCCTATACTTTTTCCCTCATATATATTACTAGGGAAGCTTGGCGCGCTACGCCGCGCCTGTATAGGAAAGGCATTATTCAAGCATGAAACCTTTTTTTTGTTATTATATGGCCTTTGCAAATAAGCAAAAGAATCATTTCATGGTTTTATGCCAGATTATGGGCTTCAATGAAAGAACAAAGAAAAATGTGTAGATATAACAAAGGTAGGAGGCTGAACTATAAGATGCGAAGTCCAGAATTGGAAATGTGTAAATATAATTTACAACAGGGATTTATTTGGAACATCACCACACAACACGTTTTGAACCACATGTCTGTTTGCTTTCAATGCAAATACACACAACATAAGGGATTTCTTTGTAAAACCACCAAAGGCTTAAACGTGGCCACACGCAGTCCATATCTTTCTATCTCTCACCTCCGGCTGGCCTCTTTAGTTCCTTCTCTCTCTCTCGCTGTGACTTTCGCTTCTCCGTGCTCACACGTGAAGGTCCCGAGCCGCTTCCACCGCGCAGCACTCTCACACGAAGGTCCGCTCGGAGCCGCAGGGTGACGGGGCCCGGGGCTTTGGCGAGGGAAGATGGAGGCGGTGGGCGCCATTGCGGAGGTGGCCCATGAGCTTGGCGCAGTCCACCACCGGGCGGTCAGCATCTGATGCAGCAGAGCGAGCAGGACGGCTTGGTGGAGTAGAGCAGCGCAAGCGGAACGGCGAGACGACAGCCTTCTTCTTTCAGATTAATTTCTTCCTCCCTCCCACCCCATCTGATCTCCCATCGCGCACGAGGCGGCAAACGAACCAGTTGGCTTCAAAATGATGACCGAGCACGGGCTAGTCTCCGGCAAAAGAGCAGGAGCAGCACGTGGTGAAGGCCCACCATGGCCACCGACGTACGGCGCCGACGTGGTCGCCGGGGAAGGTGGCCACGCCGGCGTCGAGGCGATGCGGCCTCACGGCTGTCAAGCACGTCGGCCGGAATGGTGAGAACGGCGGAAGTCTCACCAGCATCAGAACTTTACTATGTGTAGTTCATTTATACTAGAACTAGTTGCATTACACAAGAATTGTAATGGTTTTTTTTTTGGTTTAAAGTTTGAGTAACTATGATGTAACCAAAATTAAGGTGTTACAACTGCATAAAAACTAAGCTTTCATGCCCACGGCCAATCCATACTTCCATCATTACCCTTGAAATAATCATATTCCCAAGTATTTTCTCCAATTTCAACCTTAACCTGTAGTTCATACCATCTATCTAATGGTGAAGGCTCAACCTTAGGTTACATTCTCATAAATATGGCTATTGTGGAAAGGATGGCTTTCTGACACAACAATTGGTTTGGAACTCCTACCACATTTCCCCATATGTGAAGCTATGACGATTATAGACTAATAACAGTTCCATAATGCACAAGAACTAAAGAAAGAAGATAGGTGATATATAATCAATCGGTGTGTGACTTGCCTTCTTGCTTGTCGGTGCTCCACCCCGCGGCTTCAGGATTCTGCCCCTCTATACTAGCCCCCGATCCGAGCTTGTACGCGTCACAATCTACCGTTGATTAAAATTAAGCACTAATAAATAACTACTCCAAAAAGAACAAAATGAAACTCCAAAGAATCTGGGACATTCTGACATGAGTTGAAATCATTTTTGTCAAGGTATGATGCATTGAAAAGAAAGCAATCTGATCACTTGATGCATGTGTATGTGCTTATACTGTAGCATTTCAGGCAACACTACACACTCAATTTGGAAAACAAAGTTCTGGTACTAGTGTTCACTTGTGCTTAGTTACAGGAGGATGAATGTTGCTCTATGTATCTGGAAACCCAAATGAGATGATATCTAATAAGACTGACACCAACGCTCATATTGACATTAGTTCAGCTAAGATTATTTAACTATATGCTAACTGACGGCATATGGTTTCAGATTGACATGGCCCACGCACTAGAAATGTCTTTACAGATAGTACTAACAGAGGTGTCCTAGAATTATTTCCAAATGCAAGGCATTGATGCAAAATAATTAACTGAATGTATGCTCTGTTTGGGCTCCTAGCAAGTATGACTGAATGAAAGTAGCAGTCCAATGAACACACTCTGTTTTTTTCCTGAAGCATATATAAACTGATTCTAATTTATCTACATGGTGAGATGCAGAGCATCATTTTACAGCTGGCACATACATAGGAATGGTGTAGGTTTCAATTAGCTAAGAATCGCCACTTGTTCAGCTAGATACGAGCATGCATGATCAGTGCTTATTCATGTACAAAAGGGCTCAGTGCTTATAACTAGTTCAGTTTTCAGACATGAACAGTAATTAGGCATATTTCCAGAATTATTCTTGAGATCTCCAAAACTCATCTAGCAAGTATAGGCTGTTAACCAAATTATGTTCATCACACTAATTGCAGAACAAGAATGCTTATGCGTCATGCTGATATATGGACCTAAGTACCTAATTAAGACTGAATATGTCCAGGCCCTAATGGTCATGCAGTCTAATAGTTCAGCTCTGTTTTCCTGAGATGTTCAAGTACTAAAACTACTAGTACTATTCCTAGTTCGAACAAGTACTGCAAGTGCTAATTAATCGATTAATAGTTTTACTCATATGCACATGAGGAAAACCATGACAAGGATAGCCATAGCCGACTGACAACTGTTACAATGGCAAACTGCACTAACGACTAGCCTCTCTAATTTCCTATGGCCTACAGCTGCTCTGTTCCTTATTCTAGCTGCTGAGCACTTTGTAGAGAAAAGAACAGGGCAATGAGTTGGGCACTTACCCCTCCCACTAACTGAGGATGTGTTGAAACTACAAGAACTCGATATGCTCTAGCCCCTGCTTTCGTTCTCAAGAGGCAGGGCCGTCTCTGAGAATTTGAGGCCCCGGGGCGAAATGCGAAGTGGGGCCCTACAAATTCGTAAGCTGAGAAATTGATCGGTTGCAACGTCGAGCAAAAACAAAATTTATATTCACATCATGAATTAGAAATGTTAGTACGTAGCTAATAAATTCTACATATTTCTTTTTAAAATATTGATATTTATATTTGTATACAAATTTGTTAGCACCTGAATATACTCTCTTTCCATCTCTTCCATTTCCGGTTCCTCCCCTTTCCTTTTATTTTTGTTCAAAACTCACATGATGTTTAATAGAGAAGTGGTACAGACATCAAAGGCAGGTTACCCGCCATCACCGATGCCTGTGGCCACTTGGGCCTTCTCATTTCGACACATCTAAAACATAAAGCCCAATATTAAGTTTACAAGGCCCATACCTCTTAGTCTGCCTTTTTTTGGTCTTCTTCTTCCTGGCCAACGGACAGAGCGGAAGCGCCATCAATGGCTTCCAATGGCCATGACGTCGTGAACTGAAGAACCAAGAAGGGGAGGGGAGGTTCGGCTCCAAATCGCCATAAATCGCCATGTTCCACACCCGCCTCTGCTAGTGAAATAATTTTGAGCTTGTTTTGCTTTTATTCTCTATAGGCAAGTTAGGAATTCGGGGGCCCCAAAATTTTGGGGGCCCTGTGCGGTCGGCCACCTCGCCCATTCCCATCGACGGGCCTGAAGAGGCAGGGAAGGAGAAGAACTATCATCTGTTTCGTAAGAACAGGGCAAGGTTCTGACTGTTTGTAGTGGATGAGAACGAAGAAATTCAGAGTACATATGAAGCTGTGCTACGCTTATAGATAAGAAGGGAAGCTGCTGCAGTTTGGCCAGGGAGAAAGAAAAATGCCTCACGGCTATACATGGAACTGCAGTGAAGGAATAGATTATGTTGCCCTCTGTCTAGAAGTATCTCTGTATTTTACTCTATCAACTCAGTTGGCCAGAAGCTAAACTACCATGCAGACTTATTGTGTGTGCACAGAGGCTACATGCATGTATGATATAGCAAGTTGCATTCGACATTGCTGCCTAGATGTAGTACATGTGAATGGTTTACTTATAAAATCGAAAAATGATGTGAATGGTGTTAAAAGAAAAACATTTCTCAGATGCAAGAAAATCAGATAAGTCAAATAAATTCCAAGGAACCCGGGAAAATATATGCACACATACTCAGAAATATTCAGAGAAGTGCATATGACACAACAGCATGTACGTCTAAAAGATTTTGCAAATGTTTTTCTTGAAAATTCAAAATTAGGGCTGTTACACCTTAGTTGTCTTTTGTGACACACCCTGGACAATACGACATAAAGCTGACCATTTGCACAAACACTGGCTCGAGCAGATACAACCGAGATAGTCTGCTCTTGAGCTTTGTTAGTGGTCATTGCAAAGCTTAGCCGCACAAGAAGTTGTATCCTTTTGAATTTGAAGGGGGAGCGTCAAATCCTCAGATCGCGAAAGAGGTATCCTCAGAATGAACACCCTCTTACCAGCATGCTGATCACCAATGATTTCCGTGTCAATGGCGTTGTTCTGAAAGTCCTTTTGAGCACCAAATGTGTGCCATTACACAGTCCATTGTGCGGGTCTAGGTTGCGAAGCAAAATAAGAGGACAATTTATCTTGATCTATATCTCGTGAGGTGGCACGTAAGGGAGTTTAGAAAATCAATGGGGTAATTATTTGTTTGGTCATCTTCCACAGAATCAAAGTTATAAACACCTTAGAACGCTCGGAAACATCTCAATCATCTTGGAGTTGAGTTGATCTACATACTCATTCTTTGTTGATAGGATAGCACGAGAACTCATATAAGGGGCGTCGGTGACATTCGCCAAGAGATCAGGCAATATTTTTGCCATAAGACTGTCAATAGAGTTCTCTTGCTCGTAATCAATAACAATCTCATCGGGAAGACAGACATGACCAAACCCAATGGACTCTTCAACGTCATCACCAATTCTAAGAAGGTATTGTGAGAAACACAGTCTGATTGTGCCTGCATGTTTTGAGTGAGCCTAATTTTGCGAATCATGTCCCATACTTCCCTCCGTTTTCAAATACTTGTCATCTGGAAAATTACTGTAGCAACTTTGACCACATGTTTTTTTCTCTAAAATGTTTTTGATTACTTCAATCTTCCATATTTTTTTTGTAGGTTTTGAGGCACACTACATTAGCATTATATACTTTCAAATATATCTAAATATTTTGTAGAAAAAAAACATAGAGTCAAAGTTGCTACAGTAATTTTCCGGGTGACAAGTATTTAAAAACGGAGGGAAGTATGTAGCTTCTCTACAAGGCATCATTAGTGATATGCGCTCTAGTTCCACGCGAAACCACAGGAAGAACTTGTCTGAAATCTCTTCCAAACACCATGATTTTATGTCTTGCAAGGATTTATCCAGACACAATGGATTCTACCACTCAATAGATCTATCTCGACACTTAATGGATTTTACCATTATTGAGTGTCTGGATAGATCCTTACAAGATATCATGGGTTGCGATGAGCCATTTGTTGGTAAAATCATGGTGTTTGGAGGAGATTTTAGACAAGTTCTTCATTTACTTCCACGTGGAACTAGAGTGCAGATCACTAATGCTAGCTTGCAGAGAAGCTACATATGGGACAGGATTCGCAAAATCAAACTCACTCAAAACATGCTTGCACAATCAGACCTGTGGTTCTCATAATACCTTCTTAGAATTGGTGATGGCATTGAAGAGTCCATTGGGGATGGTTATGTTCATCTTCTCGAGGAGATTGTTATTGATTACGAGCAAGAGAATTCTATTGACAATCTTGTGGCAAATATATTCTCTGATCTCTTGGCGAATGTCACCGACGCCACTTATATGAGTTCTCGTGCTATCCTATCAACAAAGAATGAGTATGTAGATCAACTAACCTCCAAGATGATTGAGATGTTTCCAGGCCCTTCTAAGGTGTTTTAGAGCTTTGATTATGTGGGGGATAACCAAACCAATATTTTTTTTCTTGAATACGCAGGAGAGTTGCGTATCTTTGTATTATAGGGAAGAAAAGAGCGGTCCGTACATAACCCCTCAAGCTAGGACCAAGGCTAGAGGGAGGTTTCACGAATGCAAAAAAACCGAAGAAAAAAGGCAGAATAGTTTACAAACGACCCAAGAAAAACTACAACCAACTGCTTAGGTAATTCCTAGCAGCCGACCAAGACCCAAGTCCTCGAGCACTGGCAAAGGTCCAAAGCTGTGCTTCATGCTTCAATCCATTTAGTACCACTTGGACCGATGGCGTAACGCCGTCAAAGACCCCGGCATTTCTATGCTTCCACAGTGCCCAGGCGCCAAGAATTATCAGGGTGTTAAACCCCTTTTTATTAACTTTAGCCACCCGCCTGCCCGACCCTCTCCACCATTGTGCAAAATTCTCTTCATCGACCTCAGGGCAAAGCCGTTGCAGATCAAAGGAAGATAGAAGCTTGTACCAAAATTCTCTTGCAAAACCGCATCCGACCAATATGTGCTGAACTGTCTCCTCTTCTTGGTCACATAACACACAATGAGCAGGATGGGAGAGTCCTCTTTTCATGAGCTGGTCAGCCGTCCAGCACTTATTCTTAATGGCTAACCAGAGGAACGTCTTGCACTTGGGTGGAGCCCATGATTTCCAAAGCCTGCGCCATGGTTCAAAAGGAAGCGAACCATAGAAGAATAACCTGTATGCCGACTTGGAAGAGAAGGTGCCAGTGCTGTTATGTCTCCAAATGTGCCGATCATCCATATCAGATAGAGAAAAATTTAGTAATACATCCCACAGTTCCAAATATTCAATTAGACCAATGGCTGACAGTCCTGCGATTTTCTAGTGCCTGCTGAACAGTCCTTGAGTTGATCACTCGTTACCCCATTGATTTTCTAAACTCCCTTACAACGAATGGACTGTCACCTCACGAGTTGAAGATCAAGGTAAATTGTCCTCTTATATTGCTTCGCAACCTAGACCCGCACAACGTCCTGCGTGTAATGGCACACGCTTGGTGGTCGAGGGCTTTCAGAACAACGCCATTGACACATAAATCATTAGTGGTCAGCATGCTGGTAAGAGGGTGTTCATTCCGAGGATACCTCTTTTGCTATCTGAGGATTTGATGGTCCCCCTTCAAAATTCAAAAGGATACAGTTCCCCGTGCGGCTAAGCGTTGCAATGACCATTAACAAAGCTCAAGAACAGACTATCCCGGTTGTGGGAGTATATCTGCCCGAGCCAGTGTTTGGGCTTGGTAATTGTATGTCGCGTTGTTCACGGGTATGTCACAAAAGACAACTAAGGTCCTCGCCAAACCGAATAAACTATTGGACCCTACGGTGAAAACTACCAAAAACATTGTATATAAAGATGTCCTACAGTCTATATTTACTAATGTTGTGTGATTGTAACAGTTATTCTTGTTGGTGCTTTACAAAAACAAGAAACATAATTCATTTGCAATACTTTTGATATTGTTGAACATGGCAATTCTGAACAAGTTTTGATATAAAAAAAATGAAATGGAAAAATCTATGCTATGAAGAGAATGTATTAAACATAATTGTAATGCTCATGGTCCTGCCCAGTGATGTCATTGTTCGAACACTAGTGTGGTGCACATGAATTGGTACTAGTAACATAATTATGATCCTCACATACACCAACGAAGGATTGATATTTCCCGATGGAGCAACTGTAAACAAATAGTTATCTTGTTTTATACGAATATTCAATTCAACAAAGTAATCAAGCAAAAGCACGTAAATATTTGTCCCACCAGAGTGAGTGATCCTTCTGGATCATTTAGTATTAAGCATACACGACACTATATTTATTTAAACAAATGGTAACTACCAAGAGAGGCATACCAGATGTGGCTAGTAATGTATTTGTCTGCTCGGGTCCGTTCATTGATGAATTCCGGAGACGATACTGTTTTACACACTCTCGATGCTTTGCAAACTTCGTGGCGTGTGCTTGTAACAACTTATCCGCATCAAAATCTCTTGGTCTTTGGTTACCCCCATTTGTTATTGGAACATCACCTATTATAAAGCATAAAATAATTTATGTGAAAGTAACAAAAGGGAAAGCGTGCAAAATAAATTGAGCACCGGATGTGTCAGTGATTATTTTGAATCTGACGTGCCATGGCCAGTTCCTCCTTTTTTTTCTCTGCCGATTCTTTATGGTACTCACGACCGTTTAGCCTTATGCAATTCTTCAGGTGTAACAGATAGACCAACCCCACCATCAAGATCACCTCCATCACGGGGAACAACAGTCAGTCTATATATCATTCCTATGCAGTTCATCCTCATCACCAACAAAATCTGATGCACATACATCCATGGTTTCTCCACTCCCAGGATGGACATCAATATTGTCTGCAAATATCCTGCAAACTCACAGATTGAATAACCAATAGTTTTTTTAAGCATCATATGTTACACAAGTACCGTAATATTTTAGCTACTCACCACTTTTCTCCAAATTATTTGCAGATTGAATTGTAATACTCTTTCTAGGGCTCATGACACGTCTAGAAAAAAAGGCGTTTGATCTAAATTAAGAAAGCGTACGTAAATTCATAACATCAAAAACATGTTGTCATAATTCACGTGCCAAAACAAATTAGATTGGCACCTATATGCATCGAGAGCACTGGAAAGTAGACTTATGTGCCAAACCAGCAGATCCAATAAT